>BOPN01007592.1:35000-42500 GCA_017312705.2 Penaeus japonicus | reverse complement strand
AGCAAAGATTTTAAAAAATGATATAAATGAAACAAATTTTGGACTTTATAAAGCCTTAAATTCGTAAAATCTTTATTTCTTACTCATCATTAATTCGAGTAAATATTGCCAAAAAAAACTGGTCCAAAATCTTTTATGTTTGTTTTGTTTGCAAATTGAATTAGGAGACATCTCTTTATAAAATGAGAAGCTGTTTCTTGTACAAGATGAAGGCTGGAGACCAGTAAGAAAATGCAGAAACTTCTACATTTTGTTGATAATTTTGGTTCTTCTGTATTGATCTTTACAAAAATAATAGATATGAGATCTCCAATAGGCAAGAATAAGAGGATATAAGTTTTCATATCCCCAAAAAATGTGTATATAATTTCACAGAAATGACTTTCACTTTGCAACAACTGTGCAAGAAAATGCCTTGTGAATGATTGATATTTAGATTCTATATACTGTTCACCTTGTATGATACGACTATCCTATATTATAAAAAATACTGACCTTACTTATGTCTTGTGATTCACATGATGGAATTATTATGGGCATTGGAACATGGTAGGAGAGAAAGAGTATTCAAAGACAGACTCAACCCTCTTGCAGTTAGTGATGTCCATCTCCTAAGGTATAGGAAGATGAAATATTTGATACTTTACAAAAATATTTTGAAACTGTAGAATCATCTTTTTGATCATGATTCACTTAGATTTCTAATAGATTTCTACAGATATCCTAAGAATACATTTCAATGGCTGTGAGAAGACTGGGCCAGAAATTTCTAGGCACGCAAACAGGTCACACTCAATACATGCGGCCACACAAGTACTAGTTGCCCTGCTTTCCATGAAAGTGGCACTTTTCAGAGTGTGATAGGGGACTCTGTAGGACTGAGCCAGTCCAGTGTGTCTAGGATAATAAATGAAGTCACCAGTGCAAGTTTCAGATGGAAAAAGGTGCCTTGCACAAGGGATGAAATTCAAAAAATAAAGCAAGACTTCTTTGTAAGCAAGGGCTTTCCCAGTGTACTAGGGGCCAGTGACTGTACACATATCCCCATCAAACCTCCGAGGCAAGAGCATCTTTACCTGAACAGGAAGAGGTGTCATTCTCTGAATGTTCAGGTTGTCAGATACCCATATGAAAATAATGAGTTTTTCTGCAAAATTTCCAGGAAGTGTTAATGATTCTTGGCAGAGCCAAGAACACCAGCAGAGAGACTCGATAATAGCAGCCATGATTGCACAAGAGCAATTATTGAACAATGCTCTGGGGTGCTAAAAAGTAGGTTCCACAGCTTGCACAAGTCAGGTGTACTCCAATATACACCAGAAAATATGCTAAGATAGTTGCTTCCTACCTATTCCTTCATAATCTGTATGTCAAATTCCTTTTAATTCTTTACTTGAGGTTGATGATCCATCAGAGATGAATTTCATGGCTGAGAGAAGTGCTCAGCATGAGAGGATGACATTTATAAACGGCTCTTTTTAATTGTTTGATTTACTTTTCTTCTATTGATCTATCTCTAGTATTGATGGAAATATTACATTTTATGTTTGGTAATTTAGTGTATGCACTTTATGCAGAAATATATAGTATATTCATGTATAGGACTTATTTTTCATAGGACTTAATATAATTCCTTGAGTCAAAGACTATAGTTTGTAATAGAATGGCTAATTTTTACATTGACCTTACATATTTATATTTATGTTGATTTTATTTCTATTTTTTCTATTTCATACCAAAGATCTGTAGCTGATATTGGAATGTCTTTTTGTATAATTTGCATATATATATGTTCTAGTGTGAATGATTTAAAAGAAAATGCATTGTACCTTCTTTTCATGTACAGTTCCCTTGTATATCTTTGTCTTTTATTTTATTTTTTTTTCTATCAAAAGCATCATTTTTCCACAAAAGTTGTGGCATATTACCAGCTGCTATATCACATTTATTAGTTTCACAGATTTGTTATAACCTAAATAAAAGACTTTTTATTTTTACATTTATTAACAATTTATGAAACTATTGAAGCAAAATTCCATAGAAGATAGAGAACATAGGAGAAAAAAAATAAGGAAAGACGCAAGAGACAAAATGAGAAGGAAAGAGAGTAAATGAAAATGAAAGGAGAGAGAAGGAATGAAAGAAAAAGAAGGAAGAGAGGAAATGGAGAGAATGGGGATGGGTAGGGGTGAAGAGAAAGAAAAAGAGAAACAATAGAAAAATATAGAATGAAATACACAAGAGGCAATAGAGTAAATGAGAGGAAAGAAACAAAAAGTGAAAATGAAAGTGGAAGTAACAAACAGAGAAGAGAGAGTACGAAGGAATTAAAAAAAAAAAAAAAAAAAAAAAAAAAAAAAAGAAAGAAAAAAAAAGGATGAGGGGTAGGGGTGAGGAGGAAAATAAAAATATATATATACAATAGAAAAATACAAAATAGAATACACGCTAAGGTTTTCATAACTTGTTAGTGGCATTTATCAAGCCAAATAAGGATTCATTTATTGACAATAGGGTTGCTGACTAGCCCTCCAGTGCACTGTGAATTCCTCGTACCTTCTTGTTTCTCAAGCATGCGAGATCCTACTGCATGATGTGTAGTACTGGAACTCCTGCTTCCTGGCCTACTGTGTGCTGGTGTTTCGCAGGGGCTTTCATGTGGCTGACTCTGCTCTTCTGTCTCAGGTCCAATTGGAGCAGGCCCCAGAGGTTCATTCTCCTTGCAATGACCGTTGCTGAATGATAAAGTTATATCACATATACTGCGAATGTTACAAGAGCATGTACATAATTCCTTGAACAATAAATGCATATAGATAATATTATTAGTATCCTAAAAAAAATATTTATACCATAGTTGATAATGATCAAAGAATAGCTAACAGATGGAGATAGAAAATCATTAAGGCTTTATGAGAATAAAATGTAAATAATATTTGGCCAATCTTTGGTTATGAATAAATGTGGTTCAGTCTACTTACCAAGATCAGGAAGAGTTTCATAGGACTCTGACTGCAGCGCATCCGAGATGCCATAAATTACAGCAGGGTCTATCAGCTGGGTCATTGCCTACTCAGCAGGAGTCAGAGGTGGAGCATTAGGTGGACCTCCCCCATGTAATCGTAAAAGACAAACACATATATAAGGTACAATGAGAATGTTCACAGATAATTATGTGTCCAGTGGCAATGGCTAAAAGTCCACACTTTATGCATGTTTGGCATGATAGATCATATGTCAAAATAAAGCACTTCAGATCTATTTTGGCAGAATACATAACGCACACGATGGCATTTTGTTGGCCTCTACCGAGGCGACATGTCAGAAACTGACTTATATCTTATGTCAAGCTTAACACCTCTATAAACTGATAGCTATCACATCTATATATAACTATATGATCTTACCTGTTTCTGTCAGATTTTTTCCCCTAATGCTTGGTTTCTTGCTCTTGAAGTCAATATATTTGAGTCTGACTTCCTCGGGACTTCGGAGCGTCTTCCCTTTGGCGTTCACGACTGCTATCACCGCCTCACATGTCTTGACCTTGTTTCGTAGGACACGTAGCATTCAGAGGCCCCTCTAGAAGGTCTTTAGTGTTGTTGCATCGTCGCAATGAGAGCCAAAACCTAATAATTGCTAAAGTTCGGCCTCCTTTTCTTCGACATTGATGCAGCCATTCTCGAAAAGCGCGCTCTTTTGCAGTTTTTTGTTTACTTGTTACGTGATTGGTCAAAGGAGCCTAGAGAATCATGTAAGGTGCTTGCTGATTGGCAGAATCAATTTACCAGAGTTACCATCAAATTATGGTGATAAAGTCGATTTTACCCTTACCAAGCGACTTATCATTGCTTAATAAATCCCACTTTGCCATGGCTGGTAAACGCGCTGGTAATTGGCCGCTGGTAAATGCCTTACAATCGTATGTCAATGAATTCTGCCCTGGGTCTTTTACCTGGGTGGGAATACCACAGACAATAGCGCCTGTTACGACCACTAGGTGTCAACTTCTGAAGGTCCTCTGTAGCGTCCTGGGGCTGAATTAATTAACATACGATTGTAAGGCATTTACCAGCGATCAGTTAGCACGTTTCCCAGCCATGGTAATGTGAGATTTACAAAGCGATAGCTAATCGCCTGGTAAGGGTAAATCGACTTTACCACTTTAGTTTGGTAGTAACTCTGGTAGACCGATTCCGCCAGTCAGCGAGCGCCTTACATGATTCTTTAGGCTCCTTTGACCAATCCCGTGACATGTAAACAAAGCCTGATTAGCAGCGAGATTTTCATGTTTAAAGAAAAAAAAAAAAAAAAAAAAAGATAAAGATTTACTGTGTAAATTTATTTCTATATAAATTCAATTCCTAGTAAGCATATTCTATTTTATGATCTTATAGATCATGCTTAATGTAATTGTTAAAAAAAAAAAAAAAAATTACAATGGGTCCACGTAATGGAGGTGTTATTCATATCAACATTTTCCAAAGAGAAAGATGAATAATAATATGAATAATTATATGCAAATTAATGCAAACAAATATAAATAAACAGTGAGGTACTTTCTTCAATGATAATATAGTATGCTAAAAAAAGTGCAATTAAAAAAGGAATTAAGGAACATAAATAGGTTTGATTATTATTTTTATCTATGTTCTTTAAAACCCTCCCTGGCTATTTGTCAGTCCAAACCGTCCTGTTCATTATTTGTGGAGCTTGTATTTTGCTAGAGGTTCGATGGGCATGGAGGCCACTTCATTATTTATTGTTCTCCTTTTCAAGAGAACCGACACTCGTGGTTGCTGCTTCAATCGTTTAGTTAACTCTAACATATGAATCGCTAATTTCTGAATTAAATAACATTTATATATTTGCTGTTTTTCAACTGCCATTGAAATTAAATATGCTTGAATTCGTCAAATTATTAATTTCATGTATTGTTTTGAATGTTATTGTAGGCCTATGACTTTCTGCAAGTTTACCCTAGGCTGCGTGATCATTATTCTCGCTTATTTCCAGTGATTTTTTTTGTTTTTTTTGTCATATTCATATTAAAATAAACAGCTGCCATCATTCTGATCATAATAGGTGTACTTGCAAACTAAAGGGTTGCCTTAAATGTTGATTTTTTTGCTGAGTTAATGCCTGAGGAGAGAGTCGTCACTGTAGTTGTCAGTGGACATACTAGTGCTCCATTGTTCATAAAAACCGATGTGGTCTGTTTACGATCATAGTTGTAGTTACCAGCCTATTTATCATGGTAATTGCGTTGATGAATCCAGCCCCTGGAATCTAGCCACGCAGTTGCTGGAGGAACGGATCCGGACAGCCCGTCTCTCGGTGGTGTCTTAGCTCACCAACGAGCTGTCCTCAGGAGTCCACCTATGTCATAGACCCGCTCAGTGCTTCGCTCAGTAGCAAACCGATGACTGTCAACGTTTAGAGCAGATACTCACTGGAAATATATCATGAAAATCACACCAAACATAGAAGTTCATGTTAATGCCATGTGAATACCATAAACGGATTTACAACTTCGTGTGCACACAAGAGAGAATTAACTGAAAGATATATGGCATATAGGGGTACAGAGTGAACGATTTAATCCTGGATTATAACTCCTTTTCTACAAATCATCAGTCAGTTATGTTGCGCACCCCTCAGGCAGTAAATGGAAGCTTTGTGAGGTTGTTTGTCCACTCCCTCCTCCTCGAAAACTGTTATGAATTCATGATCCTCAGGCAATACAGAAAGCTTTGTGAGTCCTACACTTACTCCCTCTGAACACACACACACACACACACACACACACACACACACACACACACACACACACACACATACATACCTATACTTTCGTATTATGGCGTCACGGTTACACCGACCAGCAGGAAAACCCGAGGAAAGGATATGAAACATTCATGTCATCCTACAGGAAGGCCCAACAAAAAGCGTTGATGGCACTTTCACATCCAGGCAACACATGACGTGGACATCACGGTAACCGTTATCAAAAGGTTAAGATAGTGTTAAGGAAGTTTTAAATTTTATAAGTTACAACACCTATATGACAATTGAGTTTTTTGCCTAACCACGAATGGTAACATCATCTTTGTGCTCTTGCTCCATTATGAATGCTTTGTACTGTGGCACACTAATCAAAAGCACATGTCTCCCCCCCCCCCAAAAAAAAAAAAAAAAAAAAAAAAAAAAACCAGCTAGTTATCTTACGGCTGGTTATTTCTTTGGTATTGGTTTAAGAAAGTACACGCACATAAAAAGAACACTGTAGTACTTCTGTCACACTTAGTATAAGAACATAATGAGGTGATAACGACCCTTTTAGTCTAATACAATATTGATTACCACAAACAAATATAAATCTCACAAGATTGTAAAACAAACAAATGTTGAACATGGCTCTAGTATTTCGAGGAGTAAATGTCAGATAGCGCGAATATTCGTGATAAGTTTAGTGAATCTCCCTTGCTCTGCCTGGCCTGGAGACCAGCCATGCTTATTACTTCATTTTTATAATTTCTTTGGCGACGCACCATAGACGGAATACCAGCTTTGTATGTCAAGAATTTTCGCGATACTGTGCTGGGTTAAGGATGTGTAATACACACATAGACCTATTTGGGTGAGTCATAGATCAAAACTGTCGAAGACACTTTCGTAAGAATACATTGACAGAACTTTTAAAGCATAGACTATTTGATCGTAGACAAGTCTTGAATGCTATGCCCTCTTGTGAATACCGGCCCTATTTTCTCGGCTAGGAGATCGCTAAAACGCTGCATAGCATTACAGAAGAAAGTCTTGGCTGGCCAAAATACAAACCCAATATAAAGTCGCCCTAGCAAATTTCACTGTATGAAGTGAAATATAAAAAAGTTACCAACAAATATATATATATATATATATATATATATATATATATATATATATATATATATATACATATATATACATAATTATACATATAATTATATATATGTATATGTTTATATACATATTATATATATATATATATATATATATATATATGTATATATATATATATATATATATATATATATATATATATATATATATATATATATATTTATATACACACACACACACAATATTTTTTTAATAGAAAGTAATCACGGCACACCTCTACAATTGACCACTCTGTATCAGTGAGGGTGCAGGTTACTTGGATGACAACTAATGATATAGATTGTATTCCGAACATTAGTAATTTCTATACACTGTCATTGATTGATCTTGCAAAATGTAATATGGCAAAGCTGTAAGAGCAATCCTTTCATACCATTTTCCTCTTCCTACCACCCCCCTCCCTCTCCCTCTCTTTCCAATTCTCAGTATCAGAGATCGCGCTAATAAGATACAGGGTGTGCGATATCTGCAGCAAGGCTTACATAGGCAACCGTATAAAATTTGGGTTAGATTGTGAAAGCTGATGAATCTAACCTGTATGAAACTAGTTAGGAA
>BOPN01007592.1:5000-15000 GCA_017312705.2 Penaeus japonicus | reverse complement strand
TATCATTGTGAGGATGTAAGGGAATGACTAATCCGTCGGCAGTGGTCCCACGATGTCCAGGTGGATATGCTGGAAGCATCTGTTGGGGAGAAGGAAAACAGCGGTAGGCGATCTGGTGTGGCGTGTCACCTTTGAGTGCTGGCAATGCAGGCAGGTATGGCTCCATTTCATAACGTCGGTATTAATGCCACACGACCTTGCTGGGCATTAACTCCGCGGTATTGATGGAGGCGTCGAAAAATTTTCTCCTGATGGCAGAGCGACGTGGAATCACGAACACTTTGGAGTGTAACGTCCTTGCGTTGCTCTGACGAATCTCGGAGGTGAATTAGGAGATAAAGTCCAGATGTTTTTCCTCGGCGACCTAGATCTCAGTGCATAAATGAGAGGCTTATGATCCGTGAGAATATGGAATCTGAGACCGTTTATTTCACTCCAAGAGTGCTTCATGGATAAATATGCAGCCTGGAGCTCCCTAACAAATGCCAAGTATTTCATTTCTCTTGGCTGGAGAGTTTTCGAGAAAAATCCAAGAGGATGGGTGTGACCATGGATGTGCTGCTGTAGGACGACGCCGACGGCCGTGTCCGAGGCGTCGTCCTATGGGGTTCTGGTGGATTGCTTTTACCAAGTCAATGCGGGAAATATTATTGCATGTAAAATCCTGAATGTGAGGGAATGAATATCTGTCTGGCACTGTCTGGGCGTTTAACAACCTGTAATCTCCACATGGCCTCCATCTACTGTCCTTCTTTTCTACCATGAGAAGTGGTGATGCTTACGTGCTACTAGACTTTCGCACATAGCCAAGCTTCTCCATGTGGTCGAATTCCACTTTAGCCTCCAGATATCGCTCTCGGTACAGGCGCCTCGGCTGGCTGTATACGGGAGTGCCTTTAGTGTGGATATGGTGTCGTACTAAATGTTGTGGCATTTCGTTTGTGTTGAGGGGATTGGAGAGTGTCGGGAAGTCCTTCAGAAGGGACCTGTATGGGCACGTCATTGCAGAGAGGTGCTTGATCGACAGTGGAGTAATACTGACTCTGGCAGTAAGTATGTATTCCCCTGCTCTGCTTATTTTACGTCTCTTGATGTCCACCAGGAGGTCGAAAAATTCTCGAAAATCTGCGCCTAGAATAGGAAAATCTACCTCAAGGGAAGTGTTAATTTGCTTCCTATTTGGAAACTAGGTTTCAGGGAACATTCACCATAACTAGAGATGAAAGCACCGTTCACAGACTGCAGGTTACCCGAGTTTGTTGAACATCTGTCGTGGTGCCTGTGAGGAAGGATCTCTCCGTCTGTGTCTACCAGGAAGTAAGTGTTTGTCTTAAGTTTTGTCAAGTAGAGGAGACGTTTCTTGCGGGTGGAGCAGGAGGAAGACCCATGTGTGATTCATCTTCCTGCCACAATGGGCAATGAGGTGCACAATTCCTTGCGTGGTGGCCGAAGCTACGGTGATACCAGCGGTGATACCAGCAGAGATCGTGGTCCTGCTGGGGTGGCACCACATGCTCTGCAAGGCGTTACAGGACACTGGGATACCATGCCATCTTTCCGGGTCTGAGCAGCATGGAGAGATTCTGCGGTGATTATGTCATGGTAGGGAGTGTGGAAGCAGTCAGGGAGAGTGAGAAGAGGAGAGGGAGCGTCGCCGAGGAGATAGGGTGAGTTTCGGTGGTAGTGGTCTGAATATGAAAAAACTTGCTCTTGCTCTGTGAATTTATCGATGCTTTGATATTTTATAGTGTTTCTGATAATGTTTGTAATTGTTCTGAAAAGTTATTTGATGCATTGTATTGGATATGTGCAGTCGTAGTGGTCTGGTATGGTGACTATTTTGTCGAGCCTTTAATAGAGCGGCGAGGGAAGCGGGAAAGGAGCACTCTGCTGCGGGTCTGGTGTGAAGGGGAAGCCTCCCAATGATTATGATTTTAATATAGTCATCAGTCAAGACCTGGTTAGCGTCACTAAGAACACCTTGTAAGCGGTGGAGAAAATGAGATGGGTCTAGTCCCTAAAGGCCGCCCATCTCAAGAATGGTGGTGAGTGCGTCCAAAAGGTTCGACATCGTACATTCTAGGATGGCAGCTTTCAGCCTCACGTCAGATCATGAGGTCTGAGGGAAGGCGCTGTACAAGTTGGTTATATCGTTACTCTGGGGATGATATACCTCTTGATTGGAACGCCATTTCGAATTCAATAAACCAGGCTTTGAGGTCGTTCAAGTTGCATTCTGGAAGAGGTAGGAAGGCCTGGAGTGCTGTAATATTGTTGTGTGCGATGGGAGGTGTCATGGTGTCAGGGAGAGAATGTGTGAAAAGGAGAGGGAGAGAGGGAGGAGGGAGGAGGGAGGGAAGGAGGGAGGAGGGAGGGAGGAGGGAGGGAAGGAGGGAGGAGGGAGGAGGGAGGGAAGGAGGGAGGAGGGAGGAGGGAGGAGGGAGGAGGGAGGAGGGAGGGAGGGAAGGAAGGAAGGAATGAGGCGAGGTCACACTGCGCGGAAAAGAGGTTTCTACGTTTGCTATTTTTTCAGTTTTTCACTGCTTTTGTTTGAATATATTTGAGTTGCTGCGGGTCACCACTCGTTGGTTCGTAACAGAAAATCTGTAATGGATTTCTAGTTTATTAGTTAAACATTGAATATATGTCGGTATAACAGGTTGTCATGGTTGTTTCGCGTGATGGCATTGCGGCGTGAGGTCAGTATACTAGCATACTGCACTGTACTGGAACCTCCACCAATGTGAAACTGGAAAATGAAGGAAAGTAGTAGTTATAGTAGTGGGAGGACGAAACTCCCTGTCTTGCTTGTGTCCACTCGAAACTTTGGGAGGCCTGTCAGGTCGGAAGGTGGTGGCGAGATCTTGAAGTTGTTGATTGAAGTCTCCTTGTTGAGGGTGAGTAAGATGAAGAGGGTGAGGGAAGAAGGGGTCTGGATATTGATGGGTAAGGATAATTTATTTATCATCATTATTATTTTAACATTTTATTTTTTTAAATTAAATTCTTCGAGATTTGATATTGAGAGTACTAAAATAAGAAACTATGTATGTATGTATATATATATATGTATATATATATATATATATATATTATATATATATATATATATATATTATATATATTATATATGTATTATATATATAATATATATTATATATGTATTATATATATAATATATATTATATATGTATTATATTATATATGTATTATATATATAATATATATTATATGTGTATTATATATATAATATATATTATATATATATTATATATTTTTTTCTCTTTTTTCTTTTTTAAGCGCGAAAAGGAAGAGGAAGTGGTTAAAGGAGCTGGAGAGATAGTGAAAAATGAAACTTGGGAGGAGATAAAGTGAGAGTTAGAAAGTTAAGCACAGTGAAGAGAGTATTAGCTTTTTATTGGAGGTCTGCCAGGAGAAGGAAGTTGGAGGATAGAGTGCAGGTGCGCCCTTGGCAGCTGAACAAAGCCACGGGTCAACCCCTTCAGAGGCAGTACGGATACCAGAACACTGAGCTTGAATAATGGAAGTATGTAAAGTGAAGAGGAAGTGATGAAATGAGCTGGAGGGAGAGTGGAAATAAAATTTGCGAGGAGATCAAGAGATGGAAGGAAAGCTAAGAAAGCTGGAGAAAGTTTGTAAGACCAGGGGAAAGAAGTGAGAGAAATAGCATGTATGTGCGCCCTTAGTAGTTGAACAAAGCCACGGGCCAACCCCACGGGAGGCAGCCAGATACCAGAACACCTAGCATGCTATTCATTAGATTCTTTATATATATATATATATATTTTTTTTTTTTTTATTATTATTATTTTATTTTAGTACTGGTTCTGAAGCTCTGCCCACGCTGCACTTCGCCGACCTCGCACGTCACCTGTCACTGCTATGCATGATGTGCCGTGCTTGACATTGAAGTAGAGCCCTGTGGGTTAGCTTGTGGTCAGGGTTAAAATTGTTCTTAAAAATCTTCTCAAATCTTCTTGCAGGTCTTCTATTCTTCTCTTCTTCTATCTCTTGCTGATCTTGCGTAATGTTCTCCTCTTGATTATTGCCTCCTTACATATTCATCAGCTTGGTTTCAGGACTCAGAGTCTGGAACCTTCTGATCTGGCTGAGCTGATGTTTTTCCTTCTGTGCTCTTTCATTTAAGTGAGGGACAGTTCCTCTTCGGCTAATTGTTAGCCATAGTATCTTTCCTTTGTCGTAATAGTCGACGGCTTCCTAGTCCACAATCAGGTCTGCAGTCTTGATTTTGGCCACAGGAGTGGAATATTCTCATGCTGGTCGATATCTTCCACTGTCTTTCGAATCGATTGATGGTCTCTATGGCTCTGGCAGTTCTGAGTGCCATCATCTCGATTGACCTCCCTTCGTATTTGATGATCTGAGTGATGTCATCGGCATACATACAGTGACTGCTGCCATGTGATGGCTCAGGTAGATCTACTGTATTGATTGTGAAGAGTGTCGGTGAGAGGCAGCTTCCCTGTGGGACTCCACTGCTGAGGGGAATTGTTTCGCCGACTGAATTGCCGATGACTATTCTTGCACTTCTATCAACAAGAAAATCGCACAATAACTTGGTCAAGGGCGTCGGGAGGTTCAGCCTGATGACCTTAAGTTTCAGGCCTGTGTGCCAAACTTACCGAAGGCTTTGGCCACATCTCAGAACCACATTGACTTGGTTCCTTTCGCTCATGGCATTGGCAATTTCTTCATATGTGATTGCAATGGCTGATGATGTTCCTCTGCTTGGTCTGAAGCCATGTTGCCTGGGATTTTGCAGATCGTTTATCTCCAGGTGATTGCGCAATCGTGAGTTTAATATCTTCTCGAAGACTTTGCCTGGGACTTCCAGTAGAGAAATTGGTCTATAATTCTCTACTTTTGGATTTTTCCCGGCTTTGGGTATCATCCTGATTCTTGCTTCCTTGAAGTGATCAGGGAAGTAGCCAGCAGTGAAAGAGGCATTGTATATGTTTGTCAGTCTCAGCAACATCTTATTAGGAAGATTTTGTTGGATTGTTTTATTGATCCTGCTTTTGGATGAAGCAGTTCTATTATTATAACTTTGAATAGTTAATTTGACGTCTCTGGGGCTGACCTTGGCCATTAGTGGGTCGGTGGGGTCTAGTCTTGTGAAATCAGGACCCGCATTTGGAGATAGGTCGATATGTCTTCCTATTTCCTCAGTGATGGTCTCCTCGAAATCACTATCAAAGTTCTTTTATTCGGTAATTCTAAGGCAATTTCTCCAGAAATTTCTGAACAGGATTTCTTGTTCTTCTTCATAAATCTTCTGATCCTGTTCGTCGAGGAGGTAGCTGCTCCTGCTTTCATTTCTCCCCATCAGCTTCTTGATTCCTGTCCAGAATGACTGTTTGTCTTTTCGATTCCATTCCACTTTCTTGACAAGGTCTTCCCACTGGTCGTTTGCTGCTTTCATCCATTTCTATGAGAGTTCTCTTTGCAATATTCTATATCTTGCTCGCAGGTCTTGTGTCCATCCATGAATTCCTGTATAGCGCTGCAACTGTAAATTTGGCAGGCTTATATCTGGTGTTAGCCTTGGATGAAGGAGAGTTCTGTAGTTGGTCTTGGGTACATGTTGCTCGAGTGCAGCTTCAACATCGCTGTACCACTTTCGGACTTCGTCATCAATCTCTTCCAATGTTGCAGTCCTCAAGTTGGCTGCAGGCTTCGACTAGAGCTATTCCTTAAATCCTTCCCAATTAGCCATTCACAAGTTGAATCTACTTGTAGTTAGGCTTTTCAGTATTGGGTTGGATGTTATCTTGAGGATGATGGGCAGGTGGTCACTGGTGGTTGCAGGGCCCGGTTCCATCGTCATGTACTAGCATATTTCTGGTGACTTCCCATTTTTTAACCTGGAGAACCATGTTTACCCTCACGACCTGCAGTTTGACCTGCGCTCTCATTGGCTGATGGTACTCCCTAATTGACCAATGTGGTAATGCAGTCGGAATGTGATCGCCATCTGCTACATCCCTCCGCCCTTCAGTATGGCTGAGTTACGTCAACAACGTCTTTGCTCTCTGGCCTCATGATCCTGCTCTCTTCTCTGAATTCCTGGACAAGCTGAATTCCATCTCTCCTTCCATTCGTTTCAAGGTGGAATGGGAGTCCAACGACCAGCTCCCCTTCTTGGACGCCTTAATTCATCGCTCTGGTGACTCTCTATTCCAGTGTATAGAATCCCATGCATAGCGGGATGTATATACACTTCTACTACCCCCTCTTCTTGCGTGTCCTTCGCATCTGTGACCCGCAGCATCTGGATGAAGAGATCAATTTTCTCCGTCGTGCCTTCTGCAAGCTGGGGTACCCTCGTTTTGCTCTCGATGCCACGCTATCCAACGCTCGTCGGACTTTCTACCGTGACCCTCCTCCTAGAGAAACTCCTCACCTGCCTGTCATCAGCCTCCTTTACAACGAGGAAATCCATTCCCTTCGCCGGTCACTTCAGCCTCTCAACTGCAGATTCACCTTTCGCTAGGTGAACAGCCTCCGGTGCAACCTGGTCCACACCTGTCCTCCCTCTGCTTCCAAGGTAGGCACTTATGCCATCCCCTGCTCCTCCTGTGAGAAGCAGTACTTCGGTACCAATGTACTTCAGTACTTTGGTCAGCTACCTGCATTCCGTTTCCTTCTGCCGATGTCCACGCCCATAGACATATTCTCAGACTGTTACCTTTTGCTGACTACTCGTCTCACATACCGCCCGACCAGGTGACCTGTTTTGACCTACCTCGATGTCGGTCACCTGCTCGCTCCTGCCTTCATTTCCGCTCATCTGTCTCCACCTGCCTTGCTTGTACCGTGTTGTTTCCCCTTTTTCCCCTTAATATACCTGCTTCTCTCTTCTCTCCTCAGACTTGAAGATAAAATCTAGATGGATTTTGAAACAGTAGTCTTATTTTCTAATAAATATGTTTTGTGTATAGTAGGTTTATCTGCCATTATATATATATGTGTGTGTGTGTGTATCTGCAATTATATATATATATATATATATATATATATATATATATATATATATATATATATATATATACATATGTATATGAATATAAATATATGTGGATGAATATATAAATATATATTATATATGTATATATATGTATATATATATATATATATATATATATATATATGTATATATATGAATAAATATATATATGTATGAATATATGAATATATATATATATATATATATATATATATATATATATATATATATATATATATATATATATGTTATATATATATGTATATATATATATGTGTGTGTGTATGTGTATGTATATATATGTATACACACACACACATACACACACACACACACACACACACACACACACATATATATATATATATATATATATATATATATATATATATATATATATATATATATATATATACATATGTGTACATATATATATATATATATATATATATATATATATATATATATATATATATATATAAACATATATATATACATATATATATATATATATATATATATATTTCTGACCCATATGTCATGACGGGGAGGACGCATTGGTAAAAAATCTTTCTCTTTAGACATAGTGGCAGACTACTTCGTAATATATTATTATGTGTACCGAAGGCACTCCAACCTAGCCTGATACTCGTCTTGATGAGTTGCCCTAGGTGTACATACTCGTTCACTGCTTCTAGTACATATAGTGTGTATATATATGTATATATATGTATATATATATATTTATATATTTATATATATATATATATATATATATATTGATATTGATATTGATATTCAGTGATATAATTTATTGTGTATTAATACTTATATGTTTGCACACACACTTATGTGTGTATACATACATTATAACAATATTTTATTTCTATTCATCATTATCAAAAGTTTAAATTATGTCATATATTAATATAAGAATATTTAATTTAAAAGCACAATAAAGATGAAAACTCGATATAGAATTAACATGATATAATGACCATGTTTGTATTTATATCCATAGTTGAGATAGGTACACCACAGTTGCAATCTAATTTACTATAGTGTCAACCACAAATAATCAACGCAGAAACTGTGAACATTGTTGATTAATTTTGCTTCATCAACAGCAAAATTGCAATCAGGATTAGAATTGGTTTGCGGTAAATATTTTAGACATAGTATTCCAGAGCAAGGAAAGTATAGGAACACTTTGAAAGCATAAATACAAATGCATACATGAGCACACACATACACACCCACCCACAGATGCAGACACACACAAGACCTTTATACTTACGTACATCCACTCATAAAGATGAGATAAATAATAATGCTAATTCTGCCAATGCTGATGGTAATAATAATAACAATGATATCAATAATTATTATATAAAAAGAAACTAAGAAAAAAAATATGATAATCAACATCATCATAATAATGATAACAATAGTGATGATACTGATAATAATAAGAATGATGACGATGATATTGATAATTATGATAATTAGGATAATGATTATGCAAATAATAATTATGGTGATGATAGTAATAGTAACAATAAGAATGATAATGATAATAATGGTAGTAGTAATAGTGACACTAATAATGATAATTATATCAATATCAATGATAAAAGTAATGCGATAAATTCATATTCAAAAACTTAATTGCATAGATTACAATGGTTATTCTTTATACAATTTGCTGCAAAACATAATTGGTATACAACACATTTGTTTGATAAGATGTCACAGTTGACAATTTAAGAAATGTCCTTTTATTTTTGTCTCGAAATTATGGAGGTTAGTGACGTCTTTAACATTATGAGGTAGTAGGTTCCAGGTCAGGGGTCATGCATTTGCCGTGTCTCTATTTCCGTGTGAGATAGAGACATAAAGAGAATTTATTTGTCGTGTTTGAGCACCTGATGTGTTCCCTACAGTTTGTAAGGGCAGGTTCAATCGTGGATAATTTCCATGAATGATTTTATGAATGAAAACACATGTATCATAACTGCATTTGGCTAGGATATTTAACCATTTTAATTAATATGTGGGGTGATGTAATTAAACTTTCTAACATTACCCAATGCAACCTTTGCAGCAAAGTTTTGTAGTCTTCGTGTTTTTGCATTAGGGTTTTGTTAGTTGAGCCCCAAACCTTTAAGCAATTATCAATGATGCTCAAGCTAGAGTTTGTATAACCGTGATTTTTGTTTCTGTAGTTTTTTTTTTTATCATTAAGGTATGTCAATGTTCCCATTACCTACCTATGTATGTTATCAACAAAGGATTCAAATATCTGTCTAAGTGTACCAGATTTTTAACTGAAGCGCTTTGTTTGATTTGGCAGCCTTCGAAGTCTATGGTTGTGTCATGGGAATTTTAGCTAAATTTTGCCGATTACCTATGAAGATAAATTGTGTTTTTATGCCATTGATGTTAAAACATCTTTTTTCTCGAAGAAGAGTGTGTTGAGTATTTCCTATTAATGCATCTAAGTTCTTCACTAAGTCACCATGAAGAAAATGAGAATCATCGGCGTATTGTATTAAATGGCAGTTATGGACTATGGTTGATAAATCATTAATAAAAATCGTGAATAGAATCGGGCCTAATATTGATTCTCGTGGAACACCGAAATACAATGGTTGTTGTAATGATATTTTCTCATTAATCTTTAACAATTGGGTTCTTGTTCTTATATAGCTATCAATTCAATGGGTATCAAGTCTATGGTTTCTCAATTACTGTCAAACGCTTTAGAAAGATCGCACAAAATGAGCAAGTTTTCCTTATTGTTGGCCATGTTATAAATTTGGTCAGTAATCTGTAACAACGCTGTTTCAGTGGATAACCTATTTTTAAAGCCATGTTAAACTTTAGAAAATCCATCAATTGATTTACTACTGCTTTTTTAAGAACTTTAGATAGTACTGGGAATAATGTAGT
>BOPN01007591.1:55000-56898 GCA_017312705.2 Penaeus japonicus | reverse complement strand
TATATATATACAGTATATACACACACACATTCATATACATACATACGCAGCAACATACCCACCAAGTATTTATGAATCCTAAAAGAAACAACAACAACAACAGCTGCATGGTTCGCTCGCCCTCTGCATCATTCTCGCTGGCATCATCTGCCCACTGATCAACAGACAAAGCTTACTTTTGATATGATAAGAAGCTGGATGAATGAGGATGATAAGTTGCAATAATAATGATGGTGTTTTTTTTTATTATTTACGATGACTGCGATGTAGATTAGGATTGTGGTGATAAAGATGACAGTGATGGTGGTCGTGTAATAACGATAAAAAATAATCATGATGGTAAAGCAGATATCGCGAGTAGAATATCATCATCGTTATCATAAAAATCTTGAAGATAAAAATATTAAGAGCGGCGACAAAAACTACGATACAAGATTGATTTGATTTTGATATGTTTATTCATACTATATACATTGTATACACATGAATAGGCATAGGAACTATGCCTAAATTATTTGTACAGTTCATATTAGTTTCTGAGACTTACATTGTTGGTAAAACAGATATTACTGTGACCCTGTCAATCAATAAGCTAGGGCAAAGCTATACATAAGACATAGTAGTGCATGTATATCACTCTAGAGAGGCCTTGCAATTTTATCTATTACAGGCAAAGTCTTTGTGTTTACGTAGTATATCTGATAAAATGCCGTACAAGAAATGACACTAATTACAAAAAAGAAAAAAAGAAAAAAAAAAAATTAACGCGTGTCGCAAAGACTGTAGGTGACTTTTTGCAGACATGTCTTCCACTTGCAGTCTGATGTCTGTGCAGTGAAAGTCGTGTTCCGCAATTAAGAAATGGAACAGGTGAGATAAGGATTTCGAGCATTTTTCATGCGCTCGGATTTTTTTTTTTTTTTTTAGCTTCATTCCTTTTCTTAATCTACTATTTTTTTCTTTTTTATCTCCCTGTCTTTCCCTCTCCTGAAATTCCTCTCTCCTCTCTCTCTCTCTCCGTTTTTTTTCTCTCGATATCTCCATTGTCTCTGTCTCTGTCTCACTTTTTCTGTCTTTGTCTTCTCTCTCTCTCTCTCTCTCTCTCTCTCTCTCTCTCTTTCTCTTTCTCTTTCTCTCTCTCTCTCTCTTTCTCTCATTTTCTCACTTTCTGTCTCTGTCATCTCTCTCTCTCTTTCTCTCTCTCTCTCTCTCTCTCTCTCTCTCTCTCTCTCTCTCTCTCTCTCTCTCTCTCTCTCTCTCTCTCTCTCTCTCTCTCCCTCCCTCCCTCCCTCCCTCCCTCCCTCCCTCCCTCTCTCTTACTCTTACTTTGCATAAATATTCGACATATCAGTAAATCCATATGTAATTGGAATAAATCGCGGACTTGTCCCTTTTCGGTGTCCTTAGCGTAGCGGTACAAAAATAAGAAAATGACAATGACAAGATAAGATTAACACGGTCAAAGAAGCATCCGATCTGCTGTAAAGGCCAACCAAGGATTCAAAGTAAATGTATTGTGCTTAGGTGTCGCAGAGCTTATAGTCATGTCTGTATGCTTGCTGTGATGTCTATGAGAACGGTATACATAGGTCACAATATCCCAGTGAATTTATACTAATATAGATGACAAAGACTCTCACTTTCCAACCCAAACAGTATCTTTTTATGCTTTCACGGTTTCCTTTCTTTATATTAACTCTTTTAGACTATCATAAGTGTTCTGTTTTAATATAGATACGTATGTAGATTGATATGTAACATGTATATATATATATATATATATATATATATATATATATATATATATATATATATATATATATACACACGCACACACACACACACACACACACACACACACACACACTCACACACACACACACACACACACACACACA
>BOPN01007591.1:40000-42500 GCA_017312705.2 Penaeus japonicus | reverse complement strand
TTTTTTCTTCTCATATCATTATCATTATTATCGACATCATTAGTAGTAGTAATACTAGTATCAGTGCTAGTATTATCATCATTATTATTACCATTATTATGTCATTATTATCATCATCATTATTCTTGTCATCACTATCATTAGCTTTATATTTGTTATCCATATACTGATCATCATTATCACTTTGCGTGCCAGCTTTCTATGAGAAATGGGATTTAATCCAGTGGCAATCATAAAATTGATACTCATAATCAAATATCATGACTCATCACATTTAAAAAAAGAAGAGATAACAATTTTAAAACTCGTCTCCTGGTTCTGTTTATTTATTCATTATTTTTTTCTTAAACCCGCGATTGCCTTGTTTTTCTCTCTTCGATTGTTTACTGTTTTGAAATGTTGGCCATGCTTCTTGATATCAGATCTGCTTGAACGGAGTGACTTTAATCATGTGTTAGGGTCTTCGTGTTGTTAACCTTTATCATTAATATTATTTTTAGGCTAGAGCACGTTCTTATAAACCGGCGAGTGAAGATACAATAAATTCTGAAATGAGGTAACCGAAATTCGTGTGCATATTTGATTCGTTTCGTTGCGAAATCGTATTGTCGATATCTGCACAGTATCATTTTCTTAATTACTGTTCTCTTTGAATTTCATTAACCCATTTTGATAATATTGAAAAAAAAAGATAGCAGTAACGACCGACCGTTGCGCCGAAGTACCTTGTTTGAACCCATTTTCGTTCTTGGATGATATTCGAAACGCTAAAACAAACCCATGAATAAGAGATAAAGCGATTTTACTTCATCTTTTGGTATGTTTCTTTTTTTTTCCTTAAAGCCTAAGTTCTCCAGGAGCAACACAGGTATCATTTTCGCATCCGACACACTTCGGGAAGGAGGGAATGTGCAATACTTGAGGTTGAATTTTGGTGTTACGGAGAACTAGTCATTATGCACAATGGCTGAAACATAATGATCGTGGTACCAGTGTCTGTTCATTTATGTTCGTGTTTGTGTGTTTGTTTTGTGTGCTTTTTTATTATTATTTTGTTTGTGTGTTGAATGTGTGTGTGTGCGTGCGTGTGTGTGTGTGTGTGTGCGCGTGTGTGTGTGTGTGTGTGTGTGTGTGTGTGTGTGTGTGTGTGTGTGTGTGTGTGCGTGTGTGTGTGTCTGTGTGTTTGCATTTGCATGTAACATAATGGATGTTGCATGTGTGTCCTAATGCATATAAAAGGTCCTTTCGCGTTTGTTTCACCTTATTTTTTTCTTGTTTGATTTCTCTTACTTTTTCATAACCATCTATGTATTTCGTCATTTTCATTCATATGTTGATATAAACTTTTTTTTTTTCTTTTTTTTTTTTTTTCTTTACATAGACGTTACATATGCTCCACTTTTATTTATCAATTCTAAACTATACTCTGACGCAATATCCATCAGATCAGAAAAATAGTTTCACAGTGAAATCATGTTTTAAAGAAGAAGAAGAGAGAAAAAAAAAACTTTACGTATAACTAGACATAAAGTAATAACGAATTATTCATACAACCGTAAATGTAAAACATATTATATGAATAAACAGTGCCATTTTACTGAAATAATTACCCTTGTACGTTTAGTTGGAAGCTCGCCTGATATTGTCAAGCGTCCTATGGTGAATTTAGCGAAGGATGTTAGTGCAGATGTCCTTGTAGGATGTCTTGTTTCACGAAAGATGATTTATCTCATTGGTTTGGCCCTTTTTTATGTTTATTCCTCATTCTGAGACTCGTATAGATGTGTATATGTGTGTATATATATATGTATATATATACATATATATATATATATATATATATATATATATATATATAGAGAGAGAGAGAGAGAGAGAGAGAGAGAGAGAGAGAGAGAGAGAGAGAGAGAGAGAGCTATGATTAAGGATAAGCCAGATTTGCGGAGCAGGTGCTACGCCGAGCTGTATGCACTGAGGCAAGCCCGTTTGTGAGAGAATGTGCCAACGAGTGTTGACTCGATCTGAGCTTGGTCCTTACCCAACGCAGTGCCCAGCTACGTCAGTAACCGCCAGGTGACAGTGGAAACTCACGTGTTTGGACGGGACTCGATCTGCCGACCAAGGGGGATGTGAAGTCGACACGCTAACACTGAGCTACTAGACGGCTGTATATATATATATATATATATATATATATATATATATATATATATATATATATATATATATATATATACAGACACATAAGTGTGTATATTTATCAATATGTAAATGTACATAAATATGTATATACACATACACACACACATACACACACACACACACACATTTATATATATAAATATATATATATATATATATATATATATATATATATATATATATATATATATATATATATATATATATATATATATATATATATATATATATATATATATATATATATATATATACAGTATATCTGTATATATGTATATACTCACACATGTATACATAC
>BOPN01007591.1:30000-32500 GCA_017312705.2 Penaeus japonicus | reverse complement strand
CTCCTCTTTCTCCCCCATACATCCCCCTCCTCTTCACCCCCCCCCCTCTCTCCCTACTCCTCCCCTTTCTCCTCTACCTCCTGTTTCTACTCCTCCTTTTCCTGCTCCTGCTCCTCCTTTTCCTCCCTTTTCCTCCTCTCCCTCCGCATCCTTCTCCTCCTTTTCTTCTTCTTCCTCTATTTCCTCCTCCTTCTCCTTCTTCTTCTTCTTTTTTCTTCAGCTCCTCCTCTTTCTCCTGCTCCTCTTCCCTACTCCTTCCTACTCCTACTTCTCCCTACTCCTGCTTACAACTCCTCCTCCTTCACCTCCTCTCCCTCCTCATCCTTCTCCTTCCCTTTCTCCTCCCCATCCACTTCCTTCTCCTCTTCCTCTTCCTCCTCTTTTTTTTCTTCTTCCTCCTCATTCTCTTCCGTTTTCTCCTTCCCCTCCACTTCTTAATTTTTCTCCTCCTCTTTTTCTTTTTCTTTTTTCTCCTCCTCCTCCTCCCCCTCCACATCTTAATTTTCCTCCTCCTCTTCTTCTTTTATTTTTTTCTCCTCCTCCTCCTCCCCCTCCACATCTTAATTTTCCTCCTCCTCTTCTTCTTTCATTTTTTTCTCCTCCTCCTCCACTTCCTTCTCCCCCTCTCCTGCCTCCTCCTCTTCTCTCTCTCTCTCCTCCTCTTCCATTCCCTCTTCCCTCCTCTCGCTCAGATTCCGTTTCCTTTCCTCCCTCCGCGTCACATTCGCCCCTCCCTCATCCTCCCCCCCTCCCTCACCCCACTCCCTCCTCCTCCCTCCTTCCCCCTCCCTCCTCTTCATCTCCGTTCTCACCCCCCTCCTCCTCCCTCCCTCCCTCCCCCTCCCTCCCCTTCATCCCCGTTCTCACACAAGACGTATCTTCTCATAGTATGGCGGAACAAGCTCGTCTTCGTAGCCATTTAGGACACTTTAGACGCTGGAGGTGGGGAGGGAGATATGAGTCGATAGAGAGGTCTGGAGGGCAGGAGATGGAGAGGGGGTCTGGAAGGGTGAGGGAAGAAGTCTGGGGATGGGGAGAGGGAGGTCTGGAAGGAGATGAGGGAGAGGGAGGTCTGGAGGGTGGGGAGGGTCTAAGGGGAGGGGAGGGGAGGTGAGAGGAGGGAGATTCTAAGTAAAGGAGGAGGGGGAGGGGGACGGAAGGGAGGAAGTGGATGGGAAGGGGGAAGGGAGGAAGGGAAGAGGAGGGAGAATCGAAGTAAGGGTGGAGGGAAAGGGGAGGGAAGGGAGGAAGTGGATGGGGGCAGGATGAGAGGAAAGGGGCGGGGAGGGAGAAGGAGGGAGGAAGGGGAGAGGAGGGTGAAGTAAAGAGGGAGGGGAATGAGAAGGGAGGAGAGTGAAGAAAGAGAGGAGAGGGAGGAGGAGGGGAAGGAAGTGAATTTGGAAGTAATGGAGAAGGGGAGGGGAGGGAGAGAGAGGAAGGGGTGGGGAGGGGGAAGGGCGGATGGGGAGGGGAGGGAGATTGGAAGTAAGGGGGATGGGAAGGAGGAGGGCAGGGAAGGAAGGAATAATAAGGGAGGGGGAAGGTAGAAAGAGGAGGGGGTGAGATGGGGATAAAAAAAATAGATAGATAAGGGAAGGGGAGGGGGAAGGAATAAAGGGGAGAGAGTGGAATGGAAAGAAAGGAGAAAGGGAGGAAGGGGAGAAGAAGGGAAAGACGAAAGGAGCGGGGAGGAGGAAGTGGAGAATGGGAGAGTAAGAAGATTTGAAGATATGGGAGGGAGGGATGGAGGGGAAGACAAATGGAAAGAGAGAGATTGGAGGAAAGGGAGGAAGGGGAGAGGAAGGGGATTTGAAGATTGAGTTGAGGGAAAGGGGAGGGGAAGGGGAGAAACGATAGGGAAAAGGGAAAGGAAGAGGAGAGGAGGGGAGAGAAAATAATGCGGAGGTGAAATTGAATATATATATATATATGTATATATATATATATATATATATATATATATATATATATATATATATATATATATAGAGAGAGAGAGAGAGAGAGAGAGAGAGAGAGAGAGAGAGAGAGAGAGAGAGAGAGAGAGAGAGAGAGGCAGATGGAAAGAAGGAAAGGAGGAGCAGGAAAGTGAGTTAAACGCTAAAAAATTGATCCCGTTGAAAGATATCCAAAATAATCACCCCAAAAATCTGAATGATCCATATCGGCAAGATTTTCTAGAACAGGACGCAGATGAGCACAAAGACCTATTACAAAGAACAGACACATGAAAGATGAGGTTTAGGTAACGAGCGGAGGACACAGAACATGAGCTGGACAGGCCATACAAGGCTGCAGGTGGAGTGAAGAGATTTAGAAGCGATAATAGTAGGGTAGAACGAGATAAAGCGAAGGTGTTTTTACAGGCCATGATGACAAGGGGGATGGGAGAAGGCCAGGGAACATCTCAGAGGAAAACGGTGCTGTTAAAAAAAATCTCATAAAGGCAAAGCAAAGGAAAACAGTTTTTGTTTCCCATTGTCAGGAATGTGGACTGAAA
>BOPN01007591.1:20000-22500 GCA_017312705.2 Penaeus japonicus | reverse complement strand
ATGGGGTGAGGGTGATGATAATGATGATGGCGATGATGATAATGATGAAGGTGGCGATGATGATAATGATGATGATGATGGTAATGATGATAATGATAGTGATATCAATACTACTATTGCTACTAATAATAATAATAATAAAAAGAATAAGGAGGATAGTAATAATGAGAATAACAATAATAATGATGATAACGATATCATTAACAAAATGCATAAGTACTTTATTGAAAACGAAATTAACTCACTTAGATGAAGATGGTAATTATGCCCGAATCTGCTTTTGAGACCGCTCACTCCCGAGACATGAGTAGAGACAATACAAAAAGGTGCGCCTCTGCTGAAGTGAATGTATTTGAGAGAAAAAAAAATCCAGAAACTGAAGAAAAGAAAAGAAATGAAAGGGAAAAAGAGAACACTCAGATAATTTGTTTAGGAGAGTGACGATTTTCGAGTCAACAGCTGATGATTCACCTGGCAGTCATGGTCTGTCACTTCTTACCCTCACAAAAGAAAATGCCACGACCTTGGAAGATTCAAAGATGGCAGACGCGGTGCTATGTTCTCCTCCGTCGCGATGCACGCACCTTCCATTAGTTTTCTTTACAGTTTCCGAAATCCTTCAGGGGTCATAGTGGCTCACTCTAAGTCCAGTAGAAGGCTAGTTCCATCTACGTGCAAGTCCTGTGGTGATAGACGGCACTCAGCCCGGTCTGCGCTGTTTACTATTCACATTTTAGGAATATTGAACTTTGATGGAGTCAGTTTAAACCGGAAAATGAGAGACTGAATATTGAACTTTGATGGAGTCAGTTTAAACCGGAAAATGAGAGACTGAATATTGAACTTTGATGGAGTCACTTTAAACCGGAAAATGAGAGACTGAATATTGAACTTTGATGGAGTCACTTTAAACCAGAAAATGCGAGACTGAATATTGAACTTTGATGGAGTCACTTTAAACCAGAAAATGAGAGACTGAATATTGAACTTTGATGGAGTCACTTTAAACCGGAAAATGAGAGACTGAATATTGAACTTTGATGGAGTCACTTTAAACCGGAAAATGAGAGACTGAATATTGAACTTTGATGGAGTCACTTTAAACCAGAAAATGAGAGACTGAATATTGAACTTTGATGGAGTCAGTTTAAACCAGAAAATGAGAGACTGAATATTGAACTTTGATGGAGTCACTTTAAACCAGAAAATGAGAGACTGAATATTGAACTTTGATGGAGTCAATTTAAACCGGAAAATGAGAGACTGAATATTGAACTTTGATGGAAAATGAGAGACTGCGCATCTGGATTACAGATTTCAACGAGAGATGTCAGTTCGCTACCCAAGGATAAAATTGAGGATAAAAGGTAATTAATTCCCTCACGTCTTTGTTATTATACTTATTATACAGGGAGGGGAAACATTCCTTCATAACCTTGCAATATACCATAACTAAGATATACTAATTGTATCTTAGAGTGCATCTCATAAAGATTAGAATAAATAAAAAGCTTTTCATTGTGGATCCCTATATATTCATATATTTGTAGTATTGTTTCCTATAAATTGCGGTTCCCAAATGAACGACAGTAGTGTTTCTGTTTGATTTTTAGAATATAAAGTGCTGACGTATAAATGAACATCTGACTATTAGCATATCCGATGCAGAGAAAAGTTGTGCACACACACACACACACACACACACACACACACACATATATTATCTTGTAGTCCAAATTTGAGATTTTAGATATACTTGATTCCAAGGTACACCCGATAAATAAGATATGGTGAGCATATACTTTCAACGTAGGAAAATAAGTAGGGGCGTGACTCCTCCTACCGAAGTCCGTACAACAATACGGATACTGAACCCAAACCCAGTAACGTATGTGGAAAGATGAAACGAATTCGGTTATGAAAATAAGGAATGATAAGTCTTGTTAATTCGTATCAGGTGAGGAATCTCGACCTGTGGTTCTTAACCTTCTTACCATGCCCCTTTGGTTGTTAATACTTGTTTCCTAAAAATGTTGTTTATGATGTGGACACACACTCTCACACACCCACACGCACGTACGGCGTACGCACGATCACACACACACACACACCTATAACCACACACACAAACACGATCACACACTCACACATGGCCACACGCACACATATACATATATATATAAACTTCCATTACGCAATACCGTATTATCTCCATCAGCTCCCCTCCCCCCCCAGCCCCCTATGGAAATTACTTGCGCCCCCAAGTTAAGAACCATTGGTCAGACAACACCAGCTGTTTCAGGTCATGGCAGAAGTTTTAAACATACCAGATGGATCCTCACAATAAACAAACACCTTACGAGGATAACTTATTATCCTTATAACTTATTTTCTTTCTTAAATGAGTCGGTTTGTAAATATACGATTTGATAGACCACACGTTAGAATCTGATATCCGGACACCGAACGTGTATTTTTGTCTCCAGGTTTTTAATTAAAG
>BOPN01007591.1:0-5000 GCA_017312705.2 Penaeus japonicus | reverse complement strand
TACTTTTTTCCCAAAGACGTCCATCTACGCGTATGATTTCTTTCTTTTTTTCTTTCCGCCTCGCAGCCAAATCACTTCCGGAAAGATTGGCAGACGCTTCTTTTCAACATCTCTTTCTTCTCGTCTTCCTATCTTATTTCTTTTTTTCTTTTTTAAAATTTCTTTTTACCACTTTTGACGTTAAGGAGGCGAAAAAGTGGTCGTTTCCCGCTGTTGCAACCGTTCATGCTGAAAGGAAAATGGCGCCTCAGCAACGGCAGTTCTTCAAGGTTTTTCCCTCTGCTTCCTCGTTGTTTGTTTTTCTCCTCCTCCACTCACTCTTCACTCTTTCACTTCCTCATCCATATCCTTCTTTTCCTTACTCCTTCTCCATCTTAGCTTATCTTCCTCCTCCCTCCTCTTCCTCTTTTTCTTCTTCTTACGCTTAGCCTAAAATCTCCCCCTTCTCCTCCTCCTTAATCTTCTCCTCCTACTCCTTTTCCATCGTACGCCTATCCTCCTCCTCTTTCTCCGTCTCCTTCTTTTTCGTTTGTTCCTCTCTCTCTCCACCTCCTTTTATTTATTATTTTTTCTCCAGCGTTTTCAGACTATAACTCAGGTATACAGTATGGCAAAAAGGGGGGAACGTCTTTAGAAGTCGCTGTTTTATTATTATTATTATTATTCCTCTGGATGAGGGATTGATGAGCTGACTTATTTAAGTGAAGATATTCTGAAACTATAAGCTTTTAGTTTAATTAAGAAAGAGGTTTTGGGACGTTTTGACTTTTTTTACTATTATTATTATTATTATTATTATATTATTTTTATTATTTTTCAATTGGGGTGTTATGGTTCAATGATATTTTGGTTCTGAGGTATAAGATATTTGACTATGGCGGGGACCGATATTTTGAAGTATTTCGAAGGTTCTCTGGCTATAAAAGGTGAAAGAATTTTAAATTAGTTTTTGTCATAGGTTGTATCAGGGTTATGAGTTATAATTGAAAGTTTAGTTGATTAAGTCTTTGATTAGCAGTAGAATTTGGTGTACATTAGGAGTTGAGGTGCATTTAAGCGATGTTAAGGCTTTGTCTATGCGTGCTGAAAGACTCGTTATGAATGAATAAAGAAACTTTGATTATGAATAAAGAGAATTTTAAGAGAAGAGGCTTTGATCCTTGTTCTCAAAAAAACTTGTCACAAGTAAAAACAGACTTAAAGGACATTTTGGTTGAAGTAGGAAGGGTTAAGTTGAGGTTAAGTTTAAAGAAAGAGATTTTATAGATCTGATTGGAAATGGAGAGGTTTATATAAATATAATGAAATGGGATTCAAGTTAGGGGGATGAAGAGTTTATGTAAGAGCTTGGAAAGGGAGTTGAAGTTAAGTCAAGAGCTTGGTTGAAGACCATGTGTGTGTGTGAAAGGTATTGATGTAAAATGCACGGAAATCTGTCCTTTTTAGGAGGTTATAGGGGGAGGAGAGAAGTCAACGCAAGAGCCAAGGAAGAAGTTTTGGTCATATAATTTGGCCAAGGTTAAGAGGCACGTGGCAGAGTGAGTTGTCTTGAAAGAAAGTGGAGGTAGAAAAAAAAATGTTTTGGTAACGCATGTAGCAGATTCTTTGAGTAGAAGAGGTTGAGACGGCGGGAGGGTGGGAGGTTAAATGAAGTATGCAGACCTGTATTAGTTGAGGTTAGAAGTTAGTTTCTAGATTAAAACAATACAAGGTTTAAGAAAATTAAGAATAAGTGAAGTTAAGTAGGGCTGTAAAGGATAATAATGATGATAGATTATAATGGTGATGATGATGATAGTGATGATGATGGTGGTGGTGGTGATGATGATGATGATGGTGATGATGATGACGATGTTGATAATAATGATAATGATGATGATATTGATAATCATTAAAAGTCATATCCAAATCACAGGACCAGAACAGATGCAAGACGAAAGAAAAAGAGAGAAAATAGGCATATAATTTTCTTCCAACGCAATATGGAGTAATGTTTTATGAAATGGCTTTTCAAACGGGCTATAAGACAAGAAAGGAAAAAACGAAGAAGAAGACTTAAGGAGAGTAGAAGGAAAGAAAATAATAAGAAGAGGGAGGAAGAAAAAGGAAGAAGTGGAGAAGAATACGAAAATTAGAGGATGAAACAAGAACAAAAGCAGAAATGGAAGAAAAAGGGAAGATAGGAGAATCATAATAAGAAGGGTGAGAAGAATAAGAAAATTAGAGGAAGAAACAAGAAGAAAAGGAAGAAACAAGAATAAGGAGAAGGAAGAAGACAAGACCCATCCTACGGCAACTAAATTCTATCAACCCCATAACCTCTTAGCAGTTTTAAACTGGCTATAGAATAAAAAAAAAAAAAGTTAAAAAAAGGTAAGAGTTATCTTGCAGCATTTAAGAACCCCTTAAGGCTCTCATCCTGCCCTCCCCCTTTTCCATCATTTAAGAGCTCACCTCTCCCCCACAGGCCATGTCCCTCTCCCCTCTCTACACTCCTGGGCCATGTCCCTCCCCTCTCCCTAGGCTGCGACCTCCCCTCTCCTCCAGGCTACTACCATCCCCCCACCCTCTCCCCTACCTCTCCCCCCACCCTCTTCCCTAGGCTACTACCATCCCCACCCTCTCCCCTGAGGCCCGACCTCCCTCCCCCTCCCCCAACACCACTTTTCCCAGAGCTACCCACTATCCACCCCACCCCTTCCCCCTACCCCTCCCCCTCCCACTATACCTCCTTCCCGGACCGACAACGGACCACTCCCCTTGCCCCCCCTCCCTCCCCTCCCTCCCTTCCCTCCCCTATCCTGAGGAGGACTTATTCGCTTGTTCATGTTAAGGACTATTTAAGGACGCTGGAGAACAACGATGGGGGAGGAGGAGGAGGAGGAGGAGGAGGAGGAGGAGGAGGAGGAGGAGGAGGAGGAGGAGGAGGAGGAGGAGGAGGAGGAGGAGGAGGAGGAGGAGGAGGAGGAGGAGGAGGTGGTGGAGGAGAAGTATGAAGAAGAACGAGAAGAGGAGAGATAAGAGATGATGAAGGAGGAGGAGGAGGAGGAAGAGGAGTAGGAAGATGAGGAGGATGAGAAGTATGAAGAGGAGGAGAGAGAGGAGAAGATGAAGGAGGGGGAGGAGGAGGAGGAGGAGGAGGAGGATGAAGATGTGAAGTATGAAGAGGAGCGAGAGGAAGGAGAGGAACAGAGAGAAGAGAGAAGATGAAGAGGGAAGGAGGAGGAGAAGAAGATGAGGGCGAGAGGGAGGGAGAAGAGAGGGAAAGATGATGGAGGAGGAGAGAGAGGAGAAGATGGAGGAGGAGGATGAGAAGTATGAAGAGGAGCGAGAGGAGGAGGAGGAACGAGAATAGGAGGAGGAGGAGAGAGAGGAGAAGATGAAGAAGGAGGAGGAGGAGAGAGATGAGGAACAAGAGGAGGAGAAAGAGGCAAAGATGAAGGAGGAGGAGAGAGAGGAGAAGATGGAGGGGGAGGAGGAACGAGAAGAGGAGGAGGAGAGAGGAGAGATGAAGAAGGAGGGGAGAGATGAGGGAGCAGGGAGGGAGGGATAAGAGAGGAAAAGATGAAAAGGAGGAGGAGAGAGGAGGGAAAGCGTGGAAGGGGGAGGAAAGGAGGACCAATGAATTGCCCAGCAGAGAACCTCACGAAGAGCTCCTGGAACGGCCTGTGGGGGGAGGGAGGGGGGAAGAGGGTGGGAGGGGATGTCTCGGAGGAGAGAGAAAGTGACAAGGGAAGAGTTAGGGAGAATTTAGCGACTCAAATTTGAAAGTAAGGCATGGCTTTAGCCTGGCGCACCCATATATATATTTATGTGTTCATATATATATGTATGTGTGTATGTAATATATATATATATATATATATACTTATATATGTACATATACATAGATACACACACACATACACACACACACACACACACACACACACACACACACATATATATATATATATATATATATATATATATATATATATATATATATATATATATATATATATGTATATATATATATATATATATACATATATAATATATATATATATATATATATATATATATATATATATATATATATATAAATATATATATGTATATATATATATATATATATATATATATATATACATATATGTATATATATAAAACCATGTTCAACATCATTATCCCCCTTTTACATCATAACCACCATGTTTTTTGTTTTGTTTTTCATCACCATCACCATTTTTATCATTGTCCCCATGTCGACATTCTCTATCACTATTTTTATCTCCATATGTATCATCACCATCGTCCTTTTATTGTTTAAGATCACCATTATTTTTCTGTCATCACGATCTTCATGTTCATCATCACCTGTTTCATCACCATCTATCATCACCTTCACTAAAATCACACTCATCATCTTTTATCATCATCACCATCACCATATTTGAATCCACACACACACACACACACACATACACCATTCTTTATCACCACCACCATATATATAATCTCCTATCACCATCATCACCATATCTATCACCACAATCACCATACCTAGAATCACCATCTTCATCTCTGAATCCCTAGCAAAGTTGCAAGAATCACCATCCCGACCAGCAACATGACCTGCAACAAGAATATTTTCCTGCTCCTTTTCAACACAAATATTTTCCTGCTCCTTTTCAACACAAATATTTTCCTGCTCCTTTTCAATATAAATATTTTTCTGCTCCTTTTCAACACAAATATTTTCCTGCTCCTTTTCAACAAATATTTTCCTGCTCCTTTTCAACAAATATTTTCCTGCTCCTTTTCAACAAATATTTTCCTGCTCCTTTTCAACACAAATATTTTCCTGCTCCTTTTCAACAAATATTTTCCTGCTCCTTTTCAACACAAATATTTTCTTGCTCCTTTTCAACACAAATATTTTCCTGCTCCTTTTCAATATAAATATTTTTCTGCTCATTTTCAACACAAATATTTTCCTGCTCCTTTTCAATATAAAT
>BOPN01007590.1:32500-37500 GCA_017312705.2 Penaeus japonicus | reverse complement strand
GTTTATAGATTACTGAAATGAGACTGATAGGTCGGTAATTCTTTTGTGTCTCCCTTTTTGTGTATCAAAATTATTATTGCGTTTTTCCAGGCCTTCGGAATTTTACCGACACATAGACATCTGTTATAAAGACTGGCCAGCTTTACTGCCGCAATCTCTCCTGCATCTTGAAAGATCTTCACTAATGCCGTCTTCTCCAGGCGTTTTTCCTCTTTTCATGAATTTTAGTGCCCTATTTACTTCATCTACCGTGATGTTTGGAACATCTCCAATTGTTGTGTTTGTCTCCGTATGTGGTTGGTCGTTTGAGTGGTATAGGTTGCGATAGAATTCTATTACTTTGATAATTTCATTTTTACTGTATGTCGCCTCTTCGTTGGGTTTCTTTACTGCATACATTTGTTTTTTTCCCTATTCCGAGCCTCCTCTTTGTTGCCTTAAGGCTGGTGCCGACAAGCAGAGCTTCGTTTATTTTTAGTATGTTAAATTTGCGTACATCCTCTTTCTTCTTCTTCTTTATCGTCTTAGTCAGCTCTGTTGATTCTATCTAGTCTGTGATTGATGTTATTTTCATGTCCCTACGCTGTTTCATAAGCTCATTTGTCTCCACCAAAAGCTTACTGAACTTTTCTTTTGCGTCTTTACCCCCTATTTCAAGTGCAGCTTCCGTTAATATCTCACTGAATTGGTCGTTCATTTGGTCTATGTCAAGATCTTCTTCGAGAGCTGAGTATTTGTTTCGGATGTTGATACTGAATTCCGTCGCCCTATTCTTAATGTTGATTAGATTAACTAGAGGCTTCTGTGTTAGCTTATTTCGTTCCCTTCTTAGCTGTAACTCTACTCTACTTCTGACCAGTCTGTGGTCGCTACCGACATTTACTTTATTGATAACGGTTACGTCTTGTACAATGTCACACCTATTGGTGATTATGAAGTCAATTTCGTTTTTAATGCCGGATGGTGATTTCCATGTCCATTTCCTCCCGGGTCCCTTTTCAAAGAATGTATTTATAATTTTAAGGGATCGAGCTTCGGCGAATTTTATCAGCCTTTGCCCTCTCTCATTTCTGGTGCCTATTCCATGTTTCCCAACCGAGATTTCTCCATCTTGCCTTATTCCTATCTTGGCATTAAAATCCCCCATAATCACGGTAAAATGGGTTTTCGCTCTATCGGTAGCTCCTTGCACATCTTCATAGAAGCTCTCTATCTCCTCATCACTATGACTGCTGGTATGAGTGTACACTTGGATCATTTTTAGGCTATATCTGTTGTTAGTTTCAGTATTACAGAAACTACTCTTTTGCTCACACTGTAGAATTCCTTAACATTCTCTTTTCAAGTCGCTTGTGAACTAAGAAACCTACTCCTGATTCTTGTTTGCTATCCAAAGGTTTACCACGCCAGTATAATAAGTGTCCATCATTTAGTAATTTCTGCTCTTTGCCTAGTCTCCTAACTTCAGAAAGTCCTACAATATCCCATTTAATAAATGAAAGTTCCTCATGCAGTTTCAAAGGATCAGATTCTGTTCTCAGGGTCCCTACATTGTATGTGCATATGTTCATCATCTTTAGGCGGCCTGGGTCTAACCCGATATTTTTAGCACCCTCTGCTCGGGATCCAACCTGATCGCCGCCGTGACCAGATGCTCCTTCGCTTCCGGGGAATGAGGGCCGTTGTCTTGACTGGGAAATCATATTTAAGAAGGGTGTGGCCTGATACCCCCACCTGTCGGCCTTGTGCATGGTGGGGGGAGTAATTTTAGTCCGGAGAATACCATTAATCTCCAATAACACCTGACCTTCCAATCTACTCATGTGAGAATGGGCATTTGTTTATATATACACCTGACCTTCCGGTCTACTCATGTGAGAATGGGCATTTGTTTATATATACGTGCAGGGCCTATGCAAAAATGCATATTTGCATGTTTATGCGCGCTCCCGTGCCCGCACTTATATTCGTTACTATATATATAGATATATAGAATGTACAGCGTAGACACCTATATATACAAATAAGCAATTATGCACATACTCCAGGCGTTTGTCTACGCCCGTATGCATGCATACAGCACCCATACACATCAGCGTCCACGCGTGCACACACACGCACGGGAATTATAATGTGGCCATGCACACACACACACACACACACACACACATATATATATATATATATATATATATATATATATATATATATACATACATATACACACACATATATATATATATATATACATTAATACACACACACATATATATACATATATATGTACATAAATATATATATATATATATATATATATATACATATATACATATGTATACATATATATACATATATATACATATATACATATATACATATGTATTCATATATATACATATATATACATATATACATATATACATATACATATATTTGTATATATATACACATTTATATATACATATACATTTATATATATATATATATATATATATATATATATATATATATATATATATATATATATATATATATATGTATATATATATGCATATATTTGTATATGTATATATATGTGTGTGTGTATATATTTATATATAAAGAGTCCCTCCACCCCCAAGGCCAGTGGGATTGAAGCCAGGCCCTGATGCAACATTAGGATTTGGGTCCCTTGCTCGATGATACAAATGCATGACGTTTTCTCAAATGTTTAAGTCTTACGATCCCCTTAACTTCTAAGTCATATCTCTCTTCATAAACTGCATATTCAAAATATAGCATATGTTTATCACAAATAAACATAACCTTGTAAATCAACAATATTTGGTAACACAGAAGTATGTGTTTACACTACAATAAATATAATCATGAAAAAATAATGTTAACCATGATCTACTGTTGTGTTGCAATCACATTATAATCACATGAATGTCTCAAATGTGTAGCGAAGGTTCTGGAATCATAAATGACAGTAACACTAAACATTTGTCTAATAATCTTGCCGCAGTTGCCCTTTATAATAGTTTTTTTTTTTTCCCGAAAATACAAAGTAAAGATAATAGTTTTTAGAGCCAGTGGTGCCCTTCGTGAAACAAAGCTGTAATAAAGATACAAAAAAATCATCAAATGTCAATGGGATGGATGTGTTTGGTGCAGGGGGGTCTATATCTCTGTAAAACTCAGACCGTTAGTTTGAGATTTCGGAGATCGGTGAATTTCAGTCTGTCTCTTTGGTTAGATGGAAGCTGGGCAGTTGAACTTCAACCTTTCTCAACTAATTTTGGTGTTGGGAAGGCAATAAGGTAATCTTTATATCGTTCTATTGGACAACGTAGCAGTTATCTTTGTTTTTCGTTTTGTAGCTAAAAAACTATATAGGAATTTCGGAATTCCTCCCGCAGATCAGCATCATTTTGGAGTAAAATCAGTTCTTCGTATACGATTCTCGATTCTAGGAATGGGTAACTCACCCAGTCCGGTATTTCAAGCAAAATTATATCCTGGAATTGTGTCAGACATATTTTTGTTCGACTCATCTTCGTGTCGCGTCCACAATACACTTGAGGCTCCTCGTCTGGTTTCATCAGCTTAAACAGGCTTGGTAAAGGGAAGCCCTCACGACGGGTGATGTTACGCTTGAATAACTTGGAGGCTCCAGCCCAGGAAATCTGTCGGGGTCATTGACATGTAGTCGTGCACTCATATCAAACACGTGCGTGATACAATGTTCGTTTGTTTAAATATGTGTTCAAATTTATGAAGAGCTGTGAAAAAGATCGATCTAGTGGGATCACTCTTGTGGTTCTTTGACGTGGAATTACCAACTGGGCATTACAAGACAATGTATCTTACAGTGCCCACAGACAGGGGCCTTGATCCTACAAGAGGGTGACAATGTCACTTGCCTGGTTTGGTTTCTAACACGGACTCCGAACTAGAAATTTAGATAAAGCTATGCCTCTCGCGCACACCTTGATATTGATTTCATTCTTTGGGAAGCACAAGTCTTTCTGAGGTGTTGACTTCAATTTTGTATATAGATCCGTGCTACAACAAAACCGTCCATTTCCCTCACCCCCCATCACTCCCCCCTCTGTATCTTCCGAACAAAGCGTTCCGGTATCGTCCACCTTTGGAAACACTGATCTGATATAATGTAACTGCCTATTGGCTCGTAATAACAACATTTACAAATACATTTTTTACATGATGCAAGTGCAATGATAAGTATTTGAAAAAAAAAAAGTCTTTTTTTCTCTGTCTCTCTCACTCTATCTTTCTCTTCGGCATTATTCTAAGTAAATCATAATGAAGAAGTGAAAGACAAGGAGTTAAACGAACGGCAAAAGAAATACAAAAAAGGTTGACTTATGAGTAAAAAGAAAGTTAATTTTACAATTTGCAATAAATTAAATACTATAAACGTGAACAAAAAAAAATAGGGGTAACATTGATAAACTGAGAATCGATAAAAAGAACAACCCATCCCCGTTTTTCTTTTCTTTTCTTCTTTTTTGCTGGAAAAGTATATTTGCATGTCTGAATATCTTTCTCCATTCCAAGAGGTAAAAATCAGCTTAGGTCACGAATTATTCTAGGTTCCACACTAGTTGATATATACAATCAATCCACAGCGGTCGACGTTCGGGGCCTATCTCCTTTCTAACAGCTACAATCTTATTGCGAGGGTGTTTAGGTGTTTAGCAAAAGTCGGTAATTCTTGATCCTTTTCTTGAAGATAACGGCACCAAGAGGAATAGTAATAGTCACGGCGGTAGGTGGATGCTTGATGGACATCTTGGACCGAGCTAGGCTTGTGTTGGTGTCTTCTAAGGTCGTGGCGAGGTTGGCACTCCGTTTCCAGAGAGGTTGCAGCCTGGGGTGTCGTGACCTTGGACGGGGCGAGCGCTATAGCGAGGAGAGGAAAGGTCAGGCGAGGGTGTGTGTGAGGTTGACCCAGCCGTCGGTGGGAAGGCGAAGGGAGATGAGTGGAGCGAGCG
>BOPN01007590.1:12500-25000 GCA_017312705.2 Penaeus japonicus | reverse complement strand
CACTACACGACATAAAACATATAATAACACAGCACAAGAAAAACACATATGTATGTAGGCACGAATAAACAGTAACACTAGGTACTTGATCACCACAGTTCACTTCGATCACAACGTTTCGGCAGTCACTTCACTCAATATTCGCGTCTCCACAGTCACTTCACTCGATAATTACGTCTTAACAGTCACTTCACTTAGTATTCACTTCACTCGATAATTACGTCTTAACAGTCACTTCACTGTGTTCACTTCACCTAGTTCACTTCACTTGATAATTACTTCACCTAGTTCACTTCACTTGACGGAGAGAGGAGCACGGCCACGGATTGAGAAACAAACAAACTGGAACTCCCACCGAAGTGGAAGGGGACAGTTAAGTTAGACGAAGAGTTGAGGTGAAGAAAAACAGTCAGGAAAATGAAGGAAAGTCGTAGTTAAAGTAGTGGGAGGACTAAACTCCCTGTTTGACTTTTAAGTTATGGAAGTGTTGTCCACCAAACTTTGGAGTACCCGCCAGGTCGTGAAGGGGGAAAATATTTGATTATTGATTGATTATTGATTGAGTAAGTTGAAGAGGTTTGGGAGGAAAGGGTCTGGAACTTGGGTTGGGGTTAAGGATAAGGAATCTTTATTATTTATTCAATAAATAGAGTTAGTAAAAAAACAAAAAATATATAAGTATTTTTTTTTTTCAAGCGTGATAAAGCGGAAGAGGCGGTGAAAGGAGAAAAGATAAGTTGTAAGACCAGGAGAAAGAAGTCAGAGAATAGCTTGCATGTGCGCCCTTAGTAGCTGAACAAAGCTCCGGGTCAACCCCTCGGGAGGCAGCCAGAAACCAGAACACCTAGCAGGCTTTTACTTAAGGATTTTTTTTTTTTTTTTTTTTTTTTGATTTTTACATCTTCAGCCCTGCCCACGCTGCACTTCGCCGACCTCGCACGTCACCTCTCACTGCTATGCACGATGCCGTGCTTGACGTTGAAGTGGAGCCTCGTGGTCTGGCTTGTAGTCTGGGTTAAAAGGTGTTTAAAAAATCTTCGTTCTTGTACTTGAACTTGCAGGTCCTCTTGAGGTTTACTTCTTCATTCTTCTTGTCTTCTTTTAGTTCTCCTTCATGGTTGCCTTACTATTCACTATTCCTGTGTTGATGCTGAATATACTTCCAACTTCTTCAATGCCATTGATTCTGCTGAGGCTTTTGGGCCACCAGGCATGTGTGCCTTCTGGACGAACGTTGAGGCGATTGTAGAGCTCCTCATCCTCATCTTGGATTCTTGCCCATCTTCTTCTGGCTTGATGGTGGAGTCTCTGGTTGATCTTCTTTCAAGGCTTCTAAATAGCTTCAGCTGGAGCAGGTAAGCTGGAGCAGGTGCTGTTATCTCAGGTGAGGTCAGGTGCTGACTTGACTGAGTGCTGATGACTGATCTGAGTGCTGATGCTGATGCTGATCTTGAGTCTTGAGTGTTGAGTCATGATTGAGAATAATAATAACTGGAACTCCCACCGAAGTGGAAGGGGACAGTTAAGTTAGACGAAGAGTTCAGGTGAAGATAAACAGTCAGGAAAATGAAGGAAAGTTGTAGTTAAAGTAGTGGGAGGACGAAACTCCCTGTCTGACTTTTTAAGTTATTGAAGTGTCATGCTCACTCAAAACCTTCTGGGAGGCCTGCCAGGTCGGAAGGGGAAAAGTCTTTGTTGATTGTTGATTTATTCTTCTTCTTCTTATCTGTGAGGGTGAGTAAGTTGAAGAGGGTTGGGAGGAAGGGGTCTGGAACTTGGGTTGGGGTTAAGGATTCTTTATTATTTATTCAATAAATTATGTTAGTAAGAAACCAAAAAATATATTATTTTTTTTTTTTTTTTTTTTTTTTTTGAAGCGTGTGATAAAGCGGAAGAGGAAGTGGTGTAAAGGAGCTTGGAGAGATATGAAAAGAAACTTGGGAGGAGATAAAGAGAGTTAAGTAGAGTGAAGAGAGTATTAGCTTTTTATTGAGTGCTGGCCCGAGGAGGCCGGTTGAAGTGAATAATGGAAGTGTGTAAAGTGAAGAGGAAGTGATGAAGGGAGCTGGAGGGATAGTGGAAATGAAATTTGCGAGGAGATAAAGTGATAGAAGGAAAGCTGAGAAAGGTGGAGAAAGGAGAAAAGATAAGTTGTAAGACCAGGAGAAAGAAGTCAGAGAATAGCTTGCATGTGCGCCCTTAGTAGCTGAACAAAGCCCCGGGTCAACCCCTCGGGAGGCAGCCAGAAACCAGAACACCTAGCAGGCTATTTTTTAAGGGATTTTTTTTTTTTTTTTTTTTTTTTTTTTTGGATTTTTACATGCCCACGCTGCACTTCGCCGACCTCGCACGTCACCTCTCACTGCTATGCATGATGTGCCGTGCTTGACGTTGAAGTGGAGCCCTGTGGGTTAGCTTGTAGTCTGGTTAATAGGTGTTAAAAAATCTTGAGTCTTGATTTCTTGATTGCAGGTCCTCTTGAAGTTTACTTCTTCATTCTTGACTTAATCTTCTTTTTGTGTTCTCCTCTTCATGGTTGCCTCCTTACATCATCGGTCTCCTGTACCTGATGCCGTGAATATGGCCTCAACTTCTTCAATGCCATTGATTCTGCTGAGGCTTTTGGGCTACCAGGCATGTGTGCCTTCTGGACGAACGTTGAGGCGATTGTAGAGCTCCTCATCCTCATCTTGGATTCTTGTCCATCTTCTTCTGGCTTGATGGTGGAGTCTCTGGTTGATCGCCTCGATCCTTAGTCTTTGATGGATCTCTCGTGCAGTGACTACTTCAGGAAAGCGAATATTCAGAATCCATTTTCCTGCCTGGTTCTGAATAGTCTGTAGCTGCATCATCTGCCTTCTGGAAATGGTGTGAGTAGGCACTGGCGGGTATTCCATGATGGGCCGCACTAGGGCTTTATAAATGTAGAGCTTGGTTTCAGTACTCAGTGTCTGGAACCTTCTGATCTTGTTCAGCTGATGTTTAGCTTTGGTTGCTCTATCATTTATGTGAGGGACAATTCCTCTTCTGCTAATTGTTAGCCCTAGTATCTTTCCTTTGTCACAGTAGTCCACTGCTTCCTCGTCCACTATCAGATCTGCTGTCTTGAACTTGGCCACAGGAATGACTTGGAATTTTCTCATGTTGGTTGAGATCTTCCACTGTCTTTCGTATCGATTGATGGTCTCTATGGCTCTGGCAGTTCTGAGTGCCATCATCTCGATCGATCTCCCTTCATACTTGATTATCTGAGTGATGTCGTCGGCATACATATAGTGATTGCTGCCATGTGATGGTTCAGGCAGGTCTGCTGTATAGATTGTGAACAGTGTCGGTGAGAGGCAGCTTCCCTGTGGAACTCCACTCATGAGGGGAATTGCTTCGCCGACTGTATTGCCGACGACTATTCTTGCACTCCGACTTTCAACAAAGTCACACAATAGCTTGGTCAAGGACGTCGGGAGGTTCAGCCTGATGATCTTAAGTTTCAGGCCTGTGTGCCAAACTTTGTCGAAGGCTTTGGCCACATCTCTCAGAACCACATTGACTTGGTTCCTTTCGCTCATGGCATTGGCGATTTCTTCATATATGATTGCAATGGCTGTTGATGTTCCTCTGCCTGGTCTAAAGCCATGTTGCCTGGGATTTTGCAATTCGTTAATCTCCAGGTGATTTCGCAATCTTATGTTCAGTATCTTTTCAAAGATTTTGCCTGGGACTTCCAGCAGAGATATTGGTCTGTAATTCTCCACTTTTCTTGGATTTTTCCCGGCTTTTGGTATCATCCTGACTCTTGCTTCCTTGAAGTGGTGAGAGAGGCATTGTATATGTTTGCCAGTCTCAGCAACATCTTGTTTGGAAGATTTTGCAGGATTGTTTTGTTGATCCTGCTTTTGCCTGGAGCAGTTCTATTCTTGAAACTCTGAATAGTTCTTTTGACATCTGTGGGGTTGATCTTGGTCATTAGTGGATCTGTGGGATCCAGTCTCGTGAAGTCAGAAGCAGCTTCTGGATATAGGAGGTGCATGTGCCTTCCTATTTCCTCTATGATGGTCTCCTCGAAATCACTGTCAAAGTTCTCTTCTTCTTCTTCGGTAATTCGGAAACAATTTCTCCAGTAATTTCTGAACAGGATTTCTTGTTCTTCTTCTTCATGAATCTTCTCATCCTGTTCGTTGAGGAGGTAGCTACTTCTGCTTTCACTTCTTCCCATCAGTTTCTTTATTCCTGACCAGAAGGACTGTGGATCTTTTCGGTCCCATTCCACTTTTCGAACAAGTTCTTCCCACTTGTCATTTGCTGCTCTCCTCCATTGATTAGAGAGTTCTCTTTGCAAGCTTCTGTATCTTGCTCTCAGGTCTTGTGTCCATCCATGAATCCCTGCATAGTGCTGCAGGTGATTCGACTGTATATTTAGCAGTCTTACTTCAGCTGTTAGCCTTGGATGGGGGATAGTCCTGTGGTTGCTCTTGGGTACATGATGAGCAAGTGCAGCTTCAACATCGCTGTACCACTTTTCGACTTCCTCATCAATCTCTTCCAATGTTGCAGTCCTCAAGTTGGCTGCAGGCTTGGACTGGAGCTCATCCTTGAATCCTCCCCAATTAGCCATTCTAGCTGGAATCTGCCACAGTTTAGGCTTCAGGATTGGGTTGGATGATTCGAGGATGATGGGCAGGTGATCACTGGTGCTTGCAGGGCCCGGTTCCATGATCACGTTGTGATGGGCTTGGTTATTGCACAGTGCATCTGGTTTGGGTTGTTGTATTCCCTGTGATGTAGGTAGGAAGTCTGGTCCCATGTGAATTAGGTCTCCATCAGCAACCATTCTAGCAATAGCATTGCCAACCATGTTGCCTGCTCTATTGTTTAGCATTGGATGGTTGGCATTGAGGTCTCCCACTATGTATGTGGGTAATCTTCGTCGAAGCAGACTGTATAAGTCTTGCAGTGGAACAATTGCCCTTCTTGGAGGCAGATACATTGTAGCCACTACTATTGGACCTCTGCTGGTCTCTATCTCCATTGCCAGCATTTCGTCAAAGTCGTCGAGAATCTTATGTTTGATTTCTCTTCTGACTGCTATTGCTATGCCATCACTTGCTTCTCCAGTCCTGTTCCTCTGATAACATAAGTAGGGGAACAGTTTGGCCTGTCTGTGTCCTTCAAACCATGACTGTTGATCAGGACTACATCTGCATTTAGGGCTCTATACATGCCCGACAGTTCGTTCCTACGAACCATAGTCCACTTGAGGACGTTCTGCTGAACTACAGTGATGGTGTGATTCACTTGGATTTGGCTGCAGGTCCATCTTCATGCCTCTCTTGGGACTCATCATAGCCATTCCTCCTCTTCCTGTAGCTCTCAGGGTCGAGGTAAGTGATAGCCACACCAACGAGATTTAGGGAGGCTGCCCTAATTCTCCTATCTATGATACTGGCACATTCATCAGATTTCAGCTTCTGATTGTTGTAGGAGTATTTCATCCTGCCATTCTTGATGTATTCTGCAACATCATCATCATCAATATTGCCGTTTGTAACGGTTTTCTCGGCAGTGTACAGGATGACTCCTACAGCTTTGCCCTTTGCTTCCCTGGCCTTCTTCACATTCTTGCACCTGTGTGGGGATGGCACCCTCACATACTGGGGTACTGGTGCAGTGGGCTCTTCCAGTGGCGGCATTTCTTCTTCAAGAACTGGCAGTTCTGGCATTTCTTCTTCAGGTGCTTCTGTGGGGGTTTCTGTAGGGAGCATAACCCTCAGGATGCCTGCCGAATTTACATCATTTGGAAGGTCCATCTCAGGGAGGTTATTTCGCCTCAAGGCTAGCTTTGCTTGTTCTGCAAAGCAGCCTGGTTGGGCAAGGTTGGCCAGGTGGTATGCATTAGAGCTATCAGGGTTTTTACAGCCAGATTGTTGGGCAGTTGCATGATTGGAGGTTGAGTTTCTTTGATGGCCGTTTTTGTGATTTCGGCTGTGGCTTTGGCAGTCTTCTCAATTGTTTTCTCAACCTTTGCTGTAGCCTTTCGCTTTTTCGTATTCTTGACCACTCTACTGAGTAGTCTGTTCTCTTTCTGTACTTGCTTCTCTTGCTTCTTTTCTTCTACTTTGGTAATTTCCTTCCTTCTGATGGGACAAGCACCAGAAAGAGTTCTATGGTCGCCTCCACAGTTCAGGCATTTTTTGGTGGTGCTCTTGCATGCAGTAAACCTGTGACCAGTTTGTCCACATTCGCTGCATTTTTCTGAGTTCTTCTTTGTGCATTTTCCCTTTACATGGCCATATTCATAGCAATTCATGCATTGAATCACTTGCAATCGTTCTTCCTCGATCTGGGCCGGGTTTATGCTGTAGTTGTATAAGATTAGACCTTGTTCCTTTATTTTGTTACAGTTCCATGTCTGGGGAATCGAATCTTAACGATTCCGTGCTGAGGCATCTTATACACTTCGTCAACTTGTAGCTTTAGTTGTCTGACCAGTTCTTCCTTGATCTCTTCGTTCGAATGGCTAGTGATGTATGAATCCACTTTCTTTATCACGATTGTCATCTTTGCTTTGGTCTCAAGGGGCATCTAGTTCATAGCCAGAGTTTTTCAGTTTGCGGCGAAAATCTGGGGACATTAATTTGTCAGCATCTTGAGATGTCTTAGGTAAGACAATGTAGCCATTCCTTGAGTCTATAATCCTTAAGAAGTGGATGCCATTGCCGAACATTAACGAGTTTAGTTCCTGTTTCCTGGTCAGAGTCGGTATGCCTTCAAGATTTATCTTAATCTTGGTTGTGGAAGCCATGGTTCCAATTAGCATATCCTCGTCCTGTCAGTGAAAAGGTCCACTCCTGCCTGTGTTGCCAGATTACTTCCTATATCTGACAACCTCCTCTTATCTCTGAGGAGCCTAACCAGGTTGGCTATGTAGACGGTGTCTAGCTGGAGTTGGCAGGAGTGTTAGAGTGGCCTGCTGCCGTCTCAAGCCTAACAAAGGTGGCAACCTCCGAGTGTTTCTTACAGTATCCCGACTAAGGGACCCTTTACATCTCCGGCCTTCGCCGGGTAAACCGCAGGGTTCGCCTTCGGAAACAAACGGTGTTATCCTAACGCCGAAAAGTGGTGGTAAAGGACAGGGGGGGACAGGTGTGTGCCTACAAGGATCTCTTGTAGCACCGAGGTGCTTGGCTCGAGAGAGCCGAGTGTCAAAACCCTTACTATGAAGGGATCTCTTTTAGTATGCCAACTCCTTAAAGATGTTAACTCCTTGGCATAAGTGGTGCCCACTTGGACTGGGTCAGGTAGTCCAGGTAATTCTTCTTCTTCTTGCTATAAGTGTTACCCACTTAGCATGTAGATTATAACTCTTCCTTCAAAGAGTTCTTGTAGATTCTTCTTCTTCTTGCTTGGAGGCTTCTAAATAGCTTCAGCTGGTGCAGGTAAGCTGGAGCAGGTGCTGTTATCTCAGGTGAGGTCAGGTTGAGTGTCTGAGAGTTGTGAGTGCTGATGTCTTGTTGAGTCATGATTGAGAATAATAATAACTGGAACTCCCACCGAAGTGGAAGGGGACAGTTAAGTTAGACGAAGAGTTCAGGTGAAGGAAAACAGTCAGGAAAATGAAGGAAAGTCGTAGTTAGAGTAGTGGGAGGACGAAACTCCCTGTCTGACTCGTTAAGATATTGAAGTGTCATGTCCACTCAAAACCTTCTGGAAGGCCTGCCAGGTCGGAAGGTGAAAAGTCTTTGTTGTTTGTTGATTCTTCTTCTTCTTATCTGTGGGGGTGAGTAAGTTGAAGAGGGTTGGGAGGAAGGGGTCTGGAACTTGGGTTGGGGGTTAAGGAATCTTTATTATTTATTCATTAAATAGTTAGTAAAAACCAAAAAATGTTAGCTAGAAGCGTGATAAAGCAGAAGAGGAAGTGGTGAAAGGAGCTGGAGAGATAGTAAAAATGAAACTTGGGAGGAGATAAAGTGAGAGTTAGAAAGTTAAGTAGAGTGAAGAGAGTATTAGCTTTTATTGGAGTTGGTCTTGAGGAGAAGGAAGTTGAAGTGAATAATGGAAGTGTGTAAAGTGAAGAGGAAGTGATGAAGGGAGCTGGAGGGATAGTGGAAATGAAATTTGCGAGGAGATAAAGTGATAGAAGGAAAGCTGAGAAAGGTGGAGAGTTGGGAGAAAAGATAAGTTGTAAGACCAGGAGAAAGAAGTCAGAGAATAGCTTGCATGTGCGCCCTTAGTAGCTGAACAAAGCCCCGGGTCAACCCCTCGGGAGGCAGCCAGAAACCAGAACACCTAGCAAGCTATTTTTTAAGGGATTTTTTTTTTTTTTTTTTTTGATTTTTACATCTTTCAGCTCTGCCCACGCTGCACTTCGCCACCCTGCACGTCACCTCTCACTGCTATGCATGATGTGCCGTGCTTGACGTTGAAGTGGAGCCCTGTGGGTTGGCTTGTAGTCTGGGTTAAAAGGTATTTTAAAAAATCTTCATTCTTGAACTTCTTGAATTTGCAGGTCCTCTTGAGGTTTACTTCTTCATTCTTCCTTTAGGTTCTCCTCTTCATGGTTGCCTCCTTACATCATCGGTCTCCTGTACCTGATGCCGTGAATATGGCCTCAACTTCTTCAATGCCATTGATTCTGCTGAGGCTTTTGGGCCACCAGGCATGTGTGTGCCTCTGGATCTAGAACGTTGAGGCGATTGTAGAGCTCCTCATCCTCATCTTGGATTTATCCATTCTTCTGGCTTGATGGTGGAGTCTCTGGTTGATCGCCTCGATCCTTAGTCTTTGATGGATCTCTCGTGCAGTGACTACTTCAGGAAAGCGAATATTCAGAATCCATTTTCCTGCCTGGTTCTGAATAGTCTGTAGCTTCATCATCTGCCTTCTGGAAATGGTGTGAGTAGGCACTGGCGGGTATTCCATGATGGGCCGCACTAGGGCTTTATAAATGTAGAGCTTGGTTTCAGTACTCAGTGTCTGGAACCTTCTGATCTTGTTCAGCTGATGTTTAGCTTTGGTTGCTCTATCATTTATGTGAGGGACAATTCCTCTTCTGCTAATTGTTAGCCCTAGTATCTTTCCTTTGTCACAGTAGTCCACTGCTTCCTCGTCCACTATCAGATCTGCTGTCTTGAACTTGGCCACAGGAATGACTTGGAATTTTCTCATGTTGGTTGAGATCTTCCACTATCTTTCGTATCGATTGATGGTCTCTATGGCTCTGGCAGTTCTCAGTGCCATCATCTCGATCGATCTCCCTTCATACTTGATTATCTGAGTGATGTCGTCGGCATACATATAGTGATTGCTGCCATGTGATGGTTCAGGCAGGTCTGCTGTATAGATTGTGAACAGGCCGGTGAGAGGCTTCCCTGTGGAACTCCACTCATGAGGGGAATTGCTTCGCCGACTGTATTGCCGACGACTATTCTTGCACCTGACTTTCAACAAAGTCACACAATAGCTTGGTCAAGGACGTTGGGAGGTTCAGCCTGATGATCTTGAGTTTCAGGCCTGTGTGCCAAACTTTGTCGAAGGCTTTGGCCACATCTCTCAGAACCACATTGACTTGGTTCCTTTCGCTCATGGCATTGGCGATTTCTTCATATATGATTGCAATGGCTGTTGATGTTCCTCTGCCTGGTCTGAAGCCATGTTGCCTGGGATTTTGTAAATCGTTAATCTCCAGGTGATTTCGCAATCTTATGTTCAGTATCTTTTCAAAGACTTTGCCTGGGACTTCCAGCAGAGATATTGGTCTGTAATTCTCCACTTTTCTTGGATTTTTAAGTTAGAAGACTAGGCGAAGAGCAGAAATTACTAAATGATGGTTACTTACTATATTGGAGAGGTAAACCCCTGGATACCAAACAAGAATTAAGAGTAGATTTTGCCGGGCCGCCTCGTGCATATAGCCCGGGCGAAGGAAAGCCTTCGCAAATCTCTCTGAACTGAACTGAACAGAGTAGATTTCTTAGTTCACAAGCGCCTTGAAAAGAATATTAAGGAATTCTACAGTGTGAGCAAAAGAGTAGTTTCTTAATACTGAAACAAAACAACAGATATAACCTGAAAATTGTCCAAGTAAACACTCCTACTGGCAGTCATAGTGATGAGGAGATAGCTTCTATGAAGATGTGCAAGCAGCTACCGATAGAGCAAAAATACATTTTACCGTGGTTATGGGGGATTTTAATGCCAAGATAGGAATAAGGGAAAATGGGGGAAACCTCTATTGGGAAACATGGAATAGGCACCAGAAATGAGAGGGCAAAGGCTAATAGAATTCGTTGAAACTCGATCCCTTAAAATTATAAATACATTCTTTGAAAAGAGACCCGAGAGGAAATGGACATGGAAATCACCATCTGGCATTAAAAATGGAATTGACTTCATAATCACCAATAGGCGCGACATTGTACAAGATGTAACCATTATCAGTAAAGTAAATGTCAGTAGCGACCATAGACTAGTCAGAAGTAAAATTACAGCTAAGAAGGGAACGAAATAAGCTCACACAGAAGCCTCTCGTTAATCTAATTAACATTAAGAATAGGGCGACGGAATTCAGTATTAACATCCGAAAAAGATACTCAGCTCTCGAAGATCTTGACATAAACCAAATGAACGACCAATTCAGTGAGATTTTAAGGGAAGCTGCACTTGAAATAGGTAAGCTTTCGGTAGAGGCATTTTTTTTTTTTTTTTTTAATGAAAAAACAAATATATGTGCAATAAAGAAACCCAAAGGAGAGGTGGCATACAATAAAAATGAAATTATCAAAGTAATAGAAGACTTTTATCGCGTTTATACCACACAAACGATCAAATACGTATGGAGACAAACACAATTGGAGACGTTCCAAACATAATGGTAGAGGAAGTAAATAGAGCACTAAAAGGCATGAAAAGAGGAAAAAGCACCAGGAGAAGATGGCATAAGTGCAGATCTTATTCAAAATGCAGGAGAGATTGCGGCAGTAAAACTGGCCAATCTTTTTAACAGATGTCTAATCGTCGGTAAAATTCCGAAATCCTGGAAAAATGCAATAATAATTTTGATACACAAAAAGGGGGAAACAAAAGACTTAAAGAATTACCGACCTATAAGCCTCCTTTCAGTAATCTATAAACTGTTAACAAAAATCATCTTAGCCCGTATCACCTATAGTTTAGATTCAAATCAATCCAGGGAACAGGCAGGGTTCTGCAGCGGATTCTCAACTACAGACCATATCCACACAGTAGCCCAAATAAAAGAGAAAACAAACGAAAATAGGAAGCCCCTATGTATGGCATGTGTAGATTATGAAAAGGCATTCGATTCGGTACAGATAGCTGCAGTACTAGATGCAATTTTGTAAACAAGGAGTAGAGGATATACATATATAAATGGTAGAGCGACCGTCAAAATACACATAGAAACCAATAATATACCAATAAAAAGGTTGTTAGGCAGGGCGACACCATCTCACCGAAGCTGTTTACAGCTTGCTTGGAGGAAGTATTCAAGAAGTTAGATTGGAAGGAGAAAGGGATTAAGATAGGGAAAGTCTGAAGATTGGCCTTAAAATGAACATGAAAAAGACTAAAGTTATGTTCAACAGTCGAACCCCAGTTAAGCAAATACAAATACAGGGCGGGGTGCTAGAAGCAGTGAACAAGTATGTATACCTACGGCAATTCATCCAGACGAGTACCTTCTACGAAGCCGAGATAAAACGGCGAATCAGGCTAGGTTGGATTACCTTTGGTACACATAGTAATATATTACGAAGTCGTCTGCCACTATGTCTACAGAGAAAGATTTTTGACCAATGTGGCCTCCCTGTCATGACATATGGGTCAGAAACATCGATTACGACCAAGGTGCTCAAAGAGGAATGGAAAGGATTATGCTAAGTGTTAGCTTAAGAGACAAGAAAAGAGCCAAATGGATCAGGTAACAACAAAAGTAGAGGATATATTCAAGAGCATTAAGAAAAGGTGGCAGTGGTTGGACATATATATCAGAGACAGGACAACAGGTGGGCAAAGAAAACAACAGAATGGGAAATACACGACACAAAAAGACCAAGGGCAAGACCAATGACAAGACGGCGGGATGAAATAGCGAATTTCGCTGGAGTAATCTGGAATCAGAGGACACAAGACAGGAATGACTGGGAAAAATTGAGAGAGGCCTACGTCCAGCAGTGGAATGATACAAGCTGATGAATATATATATATATATATATATATATATATATATATATATATATGTATATATATATACATATATACACACACACACACACACACACACACACACACACACACACATATATATATATATATATATATATATATATATATATATATATATATATATATATATATATATATATATATATGTATATATATATATATATATATATATATATATATATGTGTGTGTGTGTGTGTGTGTGTGTATGTGTGTGTGTTTGTATGTGTGTGTATGTATGCATGCGTGTGTATATTTGGGA
>BOPN01007589.1:50000-52500 GCA_017312705.2 Penaeus japonicus | reverse complement strand
TGATTTCACTTGAAGTTTAGGGAACAAGTCATTTAATTTGGCTTATTCAGAATCTTCGCATGAGCTTTTATCTTTATTACTTTCTTATCATTGTTATTCATGTTAATTTTGTTTTATTATAACCGTATCATTATATCATAATTCTTGGCATTATTGTTATTTTCATCACTTATCATCATCATCATTTATATTATAATCATATTGCTATTATCATTATCATTATTGTTATTATCATTATTGTTATTATGATTATTGATATTATAGCTACTATTATCTTTATCATTATCATCACCATCATCATTATTTTGACTGTTATCAATATTATTATGAATACTATTACTATCATTATAATGATCATTATCGTCATTTAATTTTTATCATCTTTATTATCATCATTATTATGATTATGATAATGATATGTTATTATCATTACTTTTATTTCAATGATAAGATTTATAATGACAATGATAATGGTAATAATAATATTAGTAATAATCATAATAATAATGGTAATTATCATCGTTATCGTCAAATGCTAATGACTATAATAAAATAACTATTACTATTACCTTTGGTATTATCATTATTATCATCAACATTATTACTACTATTACTGCTTTTTGGCATTGTTTTTTTTCATTATAAATATTACCACTATAACTGCTATTTCAATCTTATCATTGCCATTCTCATTATCATAATCTATATTATTATTATAACTATCATCGTTATTCTATCAAATCATCATTATGATTGTCATTTAACCATTGATTATCATTATCGTTGTTTTTTTTTTAATAAGGATAATGATAATCGTCATTATTATCATTATCATTTGGAAAATAAAACGTTCATTTTACCTTCACTGAAAACCTTGAAACTATCCTTGCATGTTTTTTGTAATGTTTCTACTTTCGAATTACTATTCAATATCTGCAGATCACTGGTATTGCAATAACTGGTTTGCAATTTGGTTTCCTAATTTTTTAAAAGTCTTTCCTTGGTTTCGATTCTCGTGTCAAGTGGACAGGACACTTCTATCAAGTTTTTTTTTTTTTTTTTTTTTTTTTTTTTTTAGTCCAGCAAGACTATGTCTAGATTCGTCATTGTCTGTATCGAAATATCTCAAAAGGATTTTTACTTGGCTATTCTGCAACCCTTTCTTCTCCTGTGCCTGTCATTGCAGTCAACCCCTCTCATTTTTACTCGCATTGCAATGATTAAGGGCAACATCTCGATCATGTCTCCATACTTTATATATTCACTTTGAGCAATCCACTTGCCATCCACTTGAAACGATATGACTCATTCCCTCTCACCAGATCGCCAGACATTCCACATAACTCTGAAGTGTTGACATTATCAACACTTCCCTGACCCTGGCCATGCCATTAATAATCTCTCTGTTTCCTTCTCCAGATACCCTTTTCCGAGCCATAGCCAATGCTGTTCTCTCGTCCCTTTATCTCGCCGTGTTGTTTTGTTTTGTATCGAAAACCGAATTTATTTTCTAGTCCATGACTTGGCTTTGCCTTCTCGAAGCAGATTCATTTTTTGTTTTCCAAGGTCAGGGTTTTCAACAATTATCACTCTTTCTAATTTTACCTCACGTGCTAGTTTTTCTCCGAGAATATTTTCAAAATGGCGACACAAAGTATCTGTACCATTCCTTCTTAAACATTATTATGTTATGATAATAATTTTCCTCGCATTTCTGTCTATATTTCGTAAATCATCTCAACCCTACTCGATGATTCCAACCAGATAAGAGTCAACTTACCAGAAGTTGCTTTTAGAAACAGTGCTCCTCGTGTTCAAGTCGCTTCCTAAATATTTTCTTTAACCGGCACAAACGTCTCTTTTCTCACATATTCTTTCATTTCGGCATTCTTGATCTCATCTTTATTTTCATTAGGAAATTCGATACCAACTATGCATATAAACTTTTCTTCACATCACATTCTTCTAAACCAATTTCCATGCCAATAACTTCACTAACAAACCCTTGCACTATTGAGTGAATTTCTTTCATGCTTTTTTTCCGTACAATTTTATGTCCATATATAGAATATATTTTATCCTTACTTCTTCCCTAGCCTGAAGGATACTCACATCTTATCTTCAAGATCGGAAAGACATAAGTATTATTGCCACTACGAATAAGATTAGAGATAAGCTGTTACCTTGAAATATTCCTCTATTTTCACCTTTATCTTTCCAAAACACTTACTACCCTCTTGCCAATACCGCTCCCCGTGTTCAACAGGATTTTGGCAATTTCCACTGCGTTCAATAGGCATACAAGAAGCTATCAATCAGGAATCACGGCATAAGCTTTCTTATAGTCTACCTATGCCATACTCAAATTTGCCAACTTTTTTTTTTTTTTTTTTTTTTTTTTACACTATTTTATCAATGAGAAGCTTATCTTTTGTTTTCGACTTTTCACCCTTTTTTTTCTCTCTCCTCCGCCAATAATCATGTAAGTTTTTCTCACACT
>BOPN01007589.1:35000-45000 GCA_017312705.2 Penaeus japonicus | reverse complement strand
CCACAACAACCATCAACCATCCTACCACTCCTCGCATTCTCACCATCCTCACCCCCACTCACCATCAAGACCACAAGACCAACATATCCTTCTTCTCCCCCCCCCCCCCAGGTACGATCCCTCGGTGGCTCGAAGGAAGCCTCTACAGAGACGGCCCTGGAGTCCTTAACATCGGGGACACTTGGTACCATCACGTGTTTGATGGGATGGCGGTCCTTCACAAATTCTCCATTAAGGTGAGGTTATTTGATGGTGATAATGATGGTGATGATGATGGTGATGATGGTGATAATGATGGTGATGGTGATGATGATGGTGGTGATGATAATGGTGATGATGGTGATGATGATGGAGATGATGGTGATAATGATGGTGATAATAATGGTGGTGATGATGTTTTTTCCAAAAGGAGTAGGGGGTTATGGTGATTAAGTTAGGTTGGGTTAGATCATTTTGATGGTTTAGAAGGAGTAAGTTGGTTAGGTTATGGTGATGATGGTGATAATAATGGTTATATTAGGTAAGATAAAGGAAATATTTCAAAAGGTAGTTATGGTGACGATGATGGTAATGATAGTTAAGTTAAGTGAAATAAGTTAGATATTTCAGAATGTGGTTATGGTGATGATGATGGTGTATAAGTTAGGTTAGACGATAAGACGAATGATGAAGTTAAGCTTGTCATTAAAGGGAATGGATGATGATGATAGTGATGATCTTTTCGGATGTTATATGATGATGATAATGATGATAATGGTAATGATGATGATAGTAATGATGATGTGACAATTGTGATGATGGTCTCTGTTATGGTGCGATCTGTTGGGTGAAATAATTGTAATGATCATTAGATATTTAAAAGAATAGGTATTTAGAGTAGTGATGCTGGTGATGATGCTGTTTATGATATAAGAGGATGGTATGTTTATTAATTGTGTTGTAATTTGCTTCATCAAATGGTAGTAATGAAAATGTAAATATTGTTATCATCATCATCATTATAATCGTTATCATTATAATTAGCATTACAATAGTCATAATTATCATCTTGACCATCGTCATCACCATCACCACCACTACTACCACCACCATCACCACCCCCACCCCCACTACTACCACCACCCCCATCACCTCCACTACCCCCACCACCACCACCACCCCCACCACCATCATCACCCACACCCCCTCCCCCATCCCCACCCCCACTACTACCACCACCCCCACTACCCCCACCACCACCACCACCCCCACTACCACCACCACCCCACCACCCCCACTACCCCACCACCCCCACTACCCACCCCCACCCCACCACCACCACCACCACTACCACCACCACCATCACCCCCTCCCCCACCCCACCACCACCACCACCATCACCCCCACTACCACCCCCACTACCCACCACCCCCACCCCTCCCCCATCCCCACTACCCACCACCACCCCCACTACCACCCCACTACCACCACCACCAACCCCACCACCCTCACCACCACCACCACCATCACCCCACTACCCACCCCCTCCACCATCCCCACCCCCACTACTACCACCACCACCACCCCACCACCACCCCCACTACTACCAACACCCCCACCACCATCATCACCCCCACCCCCTCCCCCATCCCCACCCCCACTACCACCATCACCACCACCCCCACTACCACCACCATCATCACCCACAACACCTCCCCCATCCCCACCACCACCCCCACCCCCACTACCCACCACTCCCACCCCTACCCCCACTACCCCCCCACCACCCCACCACCACCACCACCATCACCCCCTCCCCCATCCCCACCCCCACTATTACCACCACCCCCATCACCCCCACTACCCCCACCACCACCACCACCATCCCCACTACCACCATCACCCCCACTACCCACCACTACCACCACCATCATCACCCCCACCCCCCACTACCCACCCCCACCCCCACTACTACCACCACCATCACCCCTACCCACCACCACCCCCACCCCCACTACCCCCCCACCACCACCACCCTCACTACCCACCACCCCCACTACCCCCCCACTACCACCACCACCACCCCCACTACCCCCACCACCACCACCATCCCCACCACCACCCCCACTACCACCACCACCACCCCCACTACCACCACCACCACCACCACCACCACCACCCCCACTACCCACCCCTACCCCCACTAACCCCCCCCCCCCCCCCCCCCCCCCCCCCACTACCACCCCCTCCCCCATCCCCACTACCATCACCACCACCACCACTACCACCCTCACCCCCACTACCCACCACCACCATCATCACTATCTTCATCACTATCTTCATCCCCCAAGGATGGTGATGCCACCTACACCTCTCGTATCCTGGAGAGCGATTCCTACAAGCGAAACTCGGCGGCAAATCGCATCGTTGTGGACGAGTTCGGGACGAGAGGGTATCCTGACCCTTGCAAGACCATCCTGCAGAAGTAGGTGTTGCAAGCGGAGGATTTTTTTTTTTTTTTTTTTGAGAATGTTGGTGGGGTTTGTCGGTGGTTGGAATGCTGTTGTTGTTGTGAGGCGTTTTTTTTGTGAATGTTGGTGGGTTTTGATGGTGGTTGGAATGTTGTTGTTGTTGTGAGGCGTTTTTTTTTTTTTTGTGAATGTTGGTGGGTTTTGATGGTGGTTGGAATGTTGTTGTTGTTTTTTTTTTCCTTGTTGGTCTAGTTTGTTTTATGTTGATATGTTTTCAAATTTGTGTTAATACATATATTTTTTTCAATCCATTTTGATATGTTTTCATTTTATGTTGATATGTCTTCAATTTATGTCAATTCATGCTGATATAAATTAATTGCATGTTGGTATGTTTGAAATTCATGTTGATATATTTTCAAGATATGTTTATATATGTTAATATTTTTTTTTGTTAAATGTAGATATGCTTTTTCAATTTGTTTATATATTTTCCTATATGTTGATATATATTTTTTTACTCTATGATATAATTTAGTTAAGGTTTATGAAATTAGGTCTAAAGTCATTAAACATAAGCGAGGAATATGAGCCGAGTGAAAATAAATTTGATTTCGTAATTTCATTGATAGTTTGAACGACACTCGGATATTAATTGATATTGAATATATATCTTGTATCAAAACACACTACCGAACATACACACCAGTAAACCATCACACACACACACACACACACACACACACACACACACACACACACGCACGCACACACACACACACACGCACACACAAACACATGACACACACAAGCACCTCAAGACCCTCCGGAAAAGCCCGCCTCCACAAACAAACAAACAAACAACCTCTCTCTCTCTCTCTCACACACACCCACAACGCCGCCCACCAACCCACCCCCAAAACAAACCCACCACCAACACCACCAGTTAGATTATTAATGGTTAGATTAGGTAAGATAAAGGAAATATTTAAAAAAGGTGGTTCTGGTGACGATGATGGTAATGATAGTTAGGTTGAGTGAGATAAGTTAAATATTTCAAAATATTAAAAAAAAAAAAAAATACACCACCTCACACCTATCTAATAACCTTCCCCCCTCCCCCCTCCATCCCCCCCTCCTCTCCTCACCCCCAAGGTTCATGAGTACCTTCGCCGGGCCAGATCTGGACGGCATGACTGACAACTGCGCCGTTAACGTTTGCTTTTACGGCGATCAGCTGTTCGCCATGACTGAGACTAACAAGATGAGAAGAGTCGACCCAGATACGCTCAAGACAGTGGGTGACAAGGTAAGAGGGCTGACTTGCTGTTTGTACTTTGTTTGGTTTGTTATATCACTGTGAGAGTGTTGTTCTGTCTGTTTTTCTCTTTTTTTTGTATTTCTTTCTCTCTCTCTCTCTTTATTTCTCGCTTTCTCTCTCTGTCGTTTTTCTTTCTCTTACTCTCTCCCTCTCTTTCTCTTTCTCTGTCTGTCTCTCTCTCTCTCCCTTTCTCCGTTTTCTCTGTCTCTGTCTCTGTCTCTCTGTCTCTCTCTTTATCTCTGTAGTGTGTTTATATTGTATTTGTTGGTATTATCCATGTAGTTATGGAGTGGAATTTGTATAATGGATTATTCATTTCTAATGTGTCAGTATGAAGGTGTATATATCTATTTTTCCTGGGCATGTATTGCACCCTTTATTTTAACTACACGGCCTACACACCATGTACTATTTTCTTATCACTGCATTTGAAACACGAGTACCTCGTTCACATCCGTTCCCAGTACCATCCAACAACTTGTTCACATCTGTAACCAATCCTAACTACATACCACCCAAACCACAGACCAACATTACCAACTATGTGGCCGTCAACATGGCAACGGCGCATCCCCATGTGGACCCGGACGGAACAGTGTACAACATGGGAAATGCGTTCATGGGAGCGAAGGGCCCCACATACAACGTCATCAAGTTTCCTCCGAAGAAGACATTACCTTCTGGTATGATAGCGAATCGTTTTCTGTTGATTTTGACCATGGACTGTGTCAAAATGGAATATCTGTTTATATCTATTTATCGATCTGTGTGTGTGTGTGTGTGTGCGTGTGTGTGTGTGTGTGTGTGTGTCTGTGTGTGTGTGTCTGTGTGTGTACTTGTTTTGTTGTATAGGTTCGTACTTATATAGCTGCTTATGGCCGAATACCTGTGCATTCTTACCTGTTTATGTCTCCGCGAAGGTAATACCCAACATCCCTAGACACATTCCTACCTACATCAGCCCCAACATCCCTAGACGCATCATTCCTATCTACGTCACACCCAACAGGGAAGGTGCTGAACTCTTTCGAGCAGGCATCTGTGGTGGCGACGATTCCCTGCCAGTGGAAGATGAGGCCGTGTTACTACCACTCCTTCTCCATCACCGACAACTACTTCATTCTGGTGGAGCAGCCCCTGGGGGTGTCCGTGCCCAAACTCCTCCTTAATCACTACAGAGGGAAGTCCTTCATGCAAGCTATGGATTGGATCCCTAACGAAAGGGTGAGTTTTCCTGAGCTTAAAGAAGAAAAGTTTCTGATTATTATTATTATTGTTATTATTATTATTTTTTTTTAATCTTTAAGAGAAACTCTAGTGTGAATTCCGGATAATCTCGGTTAAAGAACTCTTAAGTAAACCACCAACCGACAAAAACAATATACTTAAAAAAGCTAGTTCCATTGCACACATATTCTTGTTAAACAGACTAAGAAAAAAAAAAATCCTAGTACGAAAAAAAAAAAAAAATCCTTCGGAGTGACAAAATCCACCCGCCTTGTTCTCAATTTTCATCCCGTATGATCAAGCCTAAGATACATATCCAAATCAGATCAATAACACCCAGTCCAAAAGGCGTAAACACCCTCCCTCCCCCTCCACACCAGACCAAGTTCCGAGTGGTGCGGCGTAGTGACGGGCAAGTGCTGAAGACCGAGTACCAAGCCGACACCTTCTTCACGTTCCACGCCATCAACGCCTACGAGGAGGACGGCCATCTGGTGGTCGACCTCTGCTGCTTCGACGACGGCGCTGTAAGGAGCCATTCTCTCTCTCTCTTTCTCTCTCTTTCTGTTTCGTTCTCTCTATGTTTCGTTCTCTCTCTGTCTCGATCTCTCTCTCTCTCTCTCGTTCTCTCTCTCTCTACCTCTCTCTCTCTCACTCTACCTCCCCCTCTCTCTGTCTCGCTTTCTTTCTTATTTATCAGTCTTCGATTCCATTCTCTGTCGGTCTTTACATCTGCCTTCCTGCCTTACCCTTTACACACGTACGCAATTCCCTTGACAATGCTCCTCATACGTATCTCGCACATACCTACATGTACCTTTCCCCATTATCAGAGGCCTTTTATCTCACTGAACAGGTAGTGAACCAGATTTGGCTCGAGAACATCATGAACCCCTCGGAGACGTTCAACAAGGCTTTGCAGGCGGCTCCAAGGCGGTATGTTCTTCCTCTCAATGTTGAGGTGAGTGTTTTTTTTTGTGTGGTATTGTTATTACTATCATTATTGATATTGTTATTATCGTTGTCATTGTTATCATGGTGTTATTATCATTACCGTTATTATTGCTTTCTTATCGGTATGGTATTATTATCATCATATCATTATTATGATTATGATCATCATCGTCATTGATATGACATTACTATCATAATTATCCCCATCACCAACCCCTCATCCTCAACCTCCACAACCAAATTCCAACCTCCAACCCCCTTTTCAACCTCTCCCTCCAACCTCCGTTTTCCTTCGACCTCCAGCAAGCAACGTCGGGGAAGAACCTGGTGACTCTCGCAAGCACAAAATGCACGGCGACCAAGGACAAACATGGCGCCATCTATTGTCGGCCGGAGGACCTAGCGGAATGCTATATGGAGATGCCAAGAATCAATTATAAATTTAACGGCAAGAAATATCGGTACAGTTACGGGTTTATCCCTACCAAAGGGCTCAACTGTGGCACGGTATGTTAGAGTTTTGTTACATTGGATATGATGTTGCATTTATTTACTATTATATTTGAAATATGTACTATTTATATTCCCTAGATTTATGGTAATATTAGATAAAAAATACACAAACCTTAAAAGGAGGTGGCTAAAACCCTTTTAATATAATCGAAACATTGCTAGAAAATAAAACGAAAACAATAACAAAACAAAAAACAAAAATCCCTAGGAAGGACACCAACACACCTTCCATACACCCATTAAGCATTCCCCATTCAAAAACAGTCCACCAATAACCCATTACAATGCCATCTAATGCCACCCCAAACCTCGCCTCTCCAGCTGTGCAAAGTGGACGCCCAAACAAGCGAGATACTTAAGTGGGAACTCCCGAACTTCCAAGTGTCGGAACCCGTGTTCGTGGAGCGTCCTGGAGCCACTGAGGAGGACGACGGGGTTGTGCTCGCGTCACTTCTCAATGAACAGGAGCAGAAGGAGGTACGGAAGGGAGGTCGAGGGGTGGGGGTGGGGGTCAGGTGGGGAGGGGGGGTCAGGTGGGGAGGGGAGAAGGGTAGAGGGGTAGAGGGGTAGAGGGGTAGAGGGGTAGAGGGGTCGAGGGGTGGGGAGGGTAGAGGGGAGTGAGGGGTAGAGGGGTAGAGCGGTTGAGGGGTAGAGGGGCAGGATTAGGAAGGGGGTGTGGGTGGATGAAGGGGTTAAGGGGTGGGGAGTGGATGTAGGTGGCTTGGGATGGATATGGGTGGTTTGGAGTGGATTTGGGTGGGGTGGATGTGGATAGATAGATAGATAGATAGAGAGAGAGAGAGAGAGAGAGAGAGAGAGAGAGAGAGAGAGAGAGAGAGAGAGAGAGAGAGAGAGAGAGAGAGAGAGAGAGAGAGAGAGAGAGAGAGAGAGAGAGAGAGGTGGAGAAGCAGAGAGAGAGAGAGACACAGAGAGAGGTGGAGAAGGAGAGAGAGAGACAGAGAGAGAGGAGAGGAAAAAAGAGAGAGGAAGAGAGATAGAGGGGCAGAGAGGAAGAGATAAAAAGAAAGAGAGAAAAAGAGAAAAAGAGAAAGAGATAAAGATAAAGATAGAGAGAGAGACAGAGAAACAGAAAGAAAGAAAGAGAGACAGAGAAAGAGAGAGAGAGGGAAAACTATCTGAATATTCCGCTGCCACTCTTATTTCCCTTGCCTCTCTCTCTCTCTCTCTCTCTCTCTCACATACAGGCAAAAGACAGCAACCATCAGCAACCATCTATTTATTTCACGTCAAAAATAGCACACCCTGCAGGGAAAAAGGTGAAGCTTACATCCCACGCCACCCCCCCCCCGCAAAAAAAAAGAAAAAACAACAACAAAAAACGGAACTCTTATAGTCAACGTCAAAGTATCATATTCATACTCTATAATGTTGTTCTTTTCCATGTTCCCAGTTCCCCATCTAAACCATCTTCATTTTAGTATTAACTAAGCATTATCTAAGTTCTACTTACTTGTTATGGATCATCTGTGAAATAGTATCCAGATGACCTTTTTAAAAAGGGATTATACCTCCAGGATAGATGGCAAAGGTCATTTGCTTATGTTGCACATGATGATGTAATGTCACGTCGGTGGGATGTCGGTTGCCTTGTAGAGATTTGTGTGTTTGTGTGTGTGGTGATGATAGAGAAAGATGGAGAGAGAGAGAGAGAGAGAGAGAGAGAGAGAGAGAGAGAGAGAGAGAGAGAGAGAGAGAGAGAGAGAGAGAGAGAGAGAGAGAGAGAGATGGAGAGAGAGAGAGAGAGAGAGAGAGAGAGAGAGAGAGAGAGAGAGAGAGAGAGAGAGAGAGAGAGAGAGAGAGAGAGAGAGAGAGAGCGAGATAGATAGATAAATAGATAGATAGATAGAGAGAGAGAGAGCACACCTTAACACATGAACGTAAACTAAACCTGAGGTGTTTTCCGTCCGCCCTCAGGTCCGCATGGTGGTCCTCGACGCCAAGACGTTCAAGCAGGAGGCGCTCGTTACCTTCAAGACACACGGGGTCGTCACCAAGGAATTCCACGGCCTCTTCGCCAGATCAGGAGACAGAGTTCATCGATATTGATTTTGCAACTTTGTGCAGTTCTTTGGAAGATCGTAGAGGTCGGAGATTTTCACGAGCGAGTCAAATATCTATCTATCTATCTCTATCTCTCTCTCTCTCTCTCTTTCTTTCTCTCTCTCTCTCTCTCTCTCTCTCTCTCTCTCTCTCTCTCTATATATATATATATATATATATATATATATATATATATATATATAATTTTATTTAGGTATTATTCTATTCATAAATCCGTATTTGCAGTTTTGCTAGAGTGCCTCTATGAAAGTAATTTTGATGCCAGAGTCTTTGTCCAGATAACCGTTTATTCGGAGCGTGTACACGGTGCTGAGACGTCACCCAGCCTGGTTAGGTTAGGTCAAGTTAATTAACACAGCCGAGATCCGGGTTAACCTGAGATTGTGTGGCCACTGTGTGTATCTCTTTGATTGTGTGTTCATTGTATGTTAACGTGAGATATATGGCCAATCTGTGTTAACCTGAGATTGTGTGTCTGTTAATCTTTTACTCTCTCCTTGCATTATGGAGGGAGTTATGCCGATTGAAATCCGAATTATCAATTCTAATTATTAATAAATTATCACTATCTGAGGTGAGACAACTCGAATAAGGTTTAATCAGTGAGATTACAGATGTATTTTCCACTTCCTGAGGCAGATGCGTTGTCACACTCGTCATTACTATTCTTCTCAATTGACTTATCCTTTTACTGACAAAATTACTTCGGTTGATTAGCAAAATGTGTGTAAGGTTGCATCAATTTGCATCATCTGCTCTTAGGGAGGTTAAGATCCCAGAGAAAGAGAGAGAGAGAGAAAGAGAGGGAGAGAGAGAGGGAGAGAGAGAGAGAGAGAGAGAGAGAGAGAGAGAGAGAGAGAGAAAAGAGACAGAGATAGAGAGCGAGCGAGCGAGCGAGAGAGAAAAAAAAATATATATATATACTACCCACTTTTTGTAGTTGGGGATGGTTTCAACAGTGATTGCCAATGATCACTCTAGTTCCATAGCAAAGATATGTATCGGTCGCTGGTTCTGACATGTTCATAGAGATGTATAGAAGCCCTGATCTGTTAACTTAGGATTTCCAGCAAAAAAAGGATGAACCATATTTTTCTAAGCGGAAAAAAACACTCTTCACAAAATAGGTTGATTGAGAGATGAGACAAAGTGTTTCGAAATCCCGCAGAAGATGAGATCTAGAAGGGTTTCGAAACTGTTGTCTCATGTTTCATTTAATCTGCTTTGTGTACAGTGGGATTTCGTGTCATTGTTGGTAGACAAAGTGTTTCCAGTAATTGATATTAAAAAAAAACTAATTTAGAGACAAGAGGAGCGAAGGAAATGAGTGAAAGGTAAAAAAAAGTGTGTGTAAAATATAAATAAAAAATACGTAGGTGGAATATTATAAATGATTTTATTTCATTTCCTTCATATTGAAAACTGCCATAAAACCTGCGCACTGATCAGGGTT
>BOPN01007589.1:22500-27500 GCA_017312705.2 Penaeus japonicus | reverse complement strand
TGTATTGCAATTCGAGTTGAGAGAGAGAGAGAGACAGAGAGAGACAGAGAGAGAGAAAGAGAGAGAGAGAGAGAGAAAGAATAAGAGATAGAGAAAAGACAGGGAAGAGATAGATAGGGAGATAGATAGCTAGATAGACAGATCTATAAATAGATAGAGAGAACGAGAAGAAAACAGACAGAAAGAGAAAGAAGAGAGATAATTCGAATCGCCGTGTTAATCAGCACCCCCCCCCCAAAAAAAAAAAAAAAAAAAAAAAAAAAAAAAAAAAAAAAAAAAAAAAAAAAAAAATTTCATTACATTGTTTAATATTAATAATTTTTATTTTTTTTTGCTACCAGCGCCTAGCGTTTTTTTCTCTCTCATCATCTCATCCTATAATATCAGAACTATTTTTATTCTCATTATCACTGACAGTTCCTACTTCATCTGTGATAACAAGGTTCAGACCCTCTAGCAAAGGGTATTAAACTCCACAAGCTCTTTATATATATATATATATATATATATATATATATATATATATATATATATATATATATATATATATATATATATATATATATATATATATATATATATATATGTATATATACATATATATATATATACATATATATATATATATATATATATATATATATATATATACATATATACATATATATATATGTATATACACAAACACACACTCATACTGTATATATATGTGAGAAAGATGGTAACGCATTTAATATATATATACAAATTCTTTTACCTCCTTACCGGACTCTCGAACCCGCGCCGCAAGATTGACAGGTACGGCGGCTACGACCCACTCAAAAGAATTGCCCTAACCAGACGCCTTATGAGACGTCAGGAACTTACCATGCGTTTAGCAGAGTGATAGCAAATTTCTACAATTCTCGGCATTCGGTAGCAACAGAATCACAAATTCAAGTCCCAATTCAGGTTACTGAGGTTATATATATGTGAGAAAGATGGTAGAATGCAGTAACGCATTTTAATATATATATACAAATTTTAAATATGAAAATGCGTTACTGCATTCTACCATATATATCTGAGAAAGATGGTAGAATGCAGTAACGCATTTTAATATATATATAAACAAATTTTAAATATTAAAATGCGTTACTGCATTCTACCATCTTTCTCACATAACCTCGGTAACCTGATTTGGGACTTGAATTTGTGATTCCATTGCTGCCGAGTGCCCGCGGGAATTGTCCGTGAAATTTCGCTATCACTGCTCTGCTAAGAGCACATAGGTAAGTTCCATGACGTCTCATAAGGCGTCTGGTTGGACAATTCTTTTAGCGGGTCGAGTAGCTGATCGGTCTCACTACTGTACCTGTCAATCTTACGGCGAGGGTTCGAGTCCCGGTCAGGGAGGTAAAATTTGTATATATATATTTATATAAATATATATATATACATATATATGTATATATATATATATTCTGGGGGAGACTGCTTTATACCAGAAGGCAAATTGGAACAAAAGTTTTGGTACAAGTTCTCAAAGTTTTATTCTTTTTATTCTAATTTAGGCGAAATATTGATGATGATAATAACAATGATAATATTTTAAAAAAAAGTCATTTTGGGTAGAGGGAAAGGGTGTAAGATAAGAGAAAAAAAGGAGAGAATCAAATCAAATCAAATTTAAAAAGGACAGCATCTGTGCGTCAATTTGGGGTAAAGGCACAAGAAGCAAGGCTAAGGTTGTTTGAGCATGTGAAGAGGAGGGAGGAGGAGGAGGAGGAGGAGGATTATGTGGGGAGAAGGATGCTGGATATGGAGGTACTCGAAAGGAGGAAGAGAGGGATACCAAAGACAAGGTATATGGATGCTATAAATTAAGACATGGAAGCAGTAGGTGTGACTGAGGAATGCGCAGAAGACCGAGTGCATTGGAGACAGATGATCCGCTGTGGCGACCCTTAAATGGGAACAGCCAAAAGAAAAAGGAGAAAAGAAATAAAAGAAAACTAAAAGCTAACAAACGAAAAGGGGAAGAAAAGAGAACCAACAAAGAAAGAAAACGAAGAACAACAACACCCTACCCCCCAAAAAAAAAAAAAAAAAAAAAAACGTTAATTGAATAATCCAACCATAACATATCTCCTCATATCAATCAACCATAATCGTAATTACCTTAAGGCCATAAAAAAAAAAACAACGCATCACGCTTAGAAACAACTCATAGATAAAAAACAAAACAGATAAGATTCCACGCATTATGTAAGGACTCGTGAGTGATCAATAAAATCCGTGGTCATTTTATGGGCTTCTTCAAGGTCAACACGCATCACTGCTGTTCCGCGATGCTCATGAAAATTCTATCGTCAGAGGCACACGCGAAGATTCATTTTACATGAAAGTCCTTGTGATGAAAAGAAAAAGACAAGAGATGAGAAAGAAAAAATAAGAACTCGCAGGAAAAGAAAGAGATGAGAAGGAAAAGATAAGAACACGCAGGAAAAGAGAAGAGATGAGAAAAAAATAAGAGCACGCAGAAAAAGAGAAGAGATGAGAAAGAAAAAATAAGAACACGCAGGAAAAGAGAAGAGATGAGAAAGAAAAAAATAAGAACTCGCAGGAAAAGAGAAGAAATGAGAAAGAAAACATTAGAACACACAGGAAAAGAGAAGAGATGAGAAAGAAAAAATAAGAACACACAGAAAAAGAGAAGAGACGAGAAAACAAATAAGAGCACACAGAAAAAGAGAAGAGATACGAAAGAAAAAATAACACGCAGGAAAAGAGAAGAAACGAGAAAGAAAAGATCAGAACACACAGAAAAAAAAGAGAAGAGACGAGAAAGGAAGAATAACAACACGCTCAAACTTCCACGTAAAAAAGAGCTTGTATGATATATCGGGAAAAAAAAACTCAAGGTTCAATTCCTAAAACAAATTTTGAAGCGTGGGCAATCAACATGGAGATCCTCAGAGCCGCGTAGATAGAAGGAAAAAACGGTGCTAAAGGTCGGCCTTCTCGCTGATGCACTAACACCGTAGCAACAAGAGAACCTGGTGTTAACGGGTATTTCAAGGCCATAGAACCGATGCGGTAGTGGCAAGAGAACCTGGTGTTAACGGGTATTTCAAGGCCATAGAGCCGATGCGGTAGTGGCAAGAAAACCTGGTGTTAAAGGGTATTTCAAGGCCATAGAACCGATGCGGTAGCAACAAGAGAACCTGGTGTTAACGGGTATTTCAAGGCCATAGAACCGATGGCAAGAAAACCTGGTGTTAAAGGGTATTTCAAGGCCGTAGAACCGTTACGGTAGTGGCAATAGAACCTGGTGTTTAAGAGTCGTCTCTTGAGGCCGTGCAACCAACACATAAGAAATGAGAGAACCTGGGATTAAAGAGTCGTTTTTTCAGGTCGTAAAACCAACACATTAGTAATGAAAGAACCCGGTGTTAATTGAAATTACGAAGCTGGATAGCCTACACAAAGGTGTAAGGTCAGAGGAAAGGTATACATATCATATGCAAGACCAGCGTATGTGATTAGTATATTGCAGGAATCAACACCAGGGTCGTGGAGGGGACACTTATCTATAGTGTAAACAATTTCAATCTTGCAAGCCTTATCTACGGAGATATCGATAGATAGAGAGAGGACAAGGAGTACAATGCGCTTGGGTACGTTTCTCATGACCTGAAAGTTTGATCGTCAGTTTATTCAGCATCGTCTTCACTCAAGATCGATTCGAATGCCTTGCGTCTGGATATTAGAAGAAATCTAAACACATGCGACTTTCTCTTTCTCTCTCTCGCTCACTTTTTCTCCTTAATACTATTTTTGGGGTCGTTATGTGATGAGTCACGACAGGTTATATAAACACAGAGTTCCTTGTCCTCCCCGTTGACTCACAAGCAATCGATCACATCCATCAAAAGGTGCTCCAGACTCGCACCCAAGCACGCAAGGGGTCAACATCCTTCGATTGGGAAAAGACATGACGACCAAGAGGAAGAAATACAAGAAGAAAACACTATGATACATACATAAAAATCACATCACCCTAATAACCCATTCTGACTCACCAACCCATACGTCACACAAGACCCACGCTTCTTGTAAGACTCTCCTTGAAACGAAGATTAACAACAGCTGTTTCGACGTCGGCCTTCAAGTGGATCCGAAACAACGACAAAGCTTCGAAGACGCCGTCAGAGGGCAGGTGAGTGGCTTGGCGTTAGGGCTTGGGGTTCGTGTGGCCTTTATACAGAAGGGAAATAATGACTCTTGATATGGGTTCCTTTTATGACAGTTATATGAGCTCTCCTTATTTAGGTTTGGGTACACGTGTGTGTTTGTGTGTGTGTGTGTGTGTGTGTGTGTGTGTGTGTGTGTGTGTGTGTGTGTGTGTGTGTGTGTGTGTCTCTCTGTTTTCATTTGTGCGTAAGTAGAACCTATAAACCATGCTATTATCCCCAAATTTCGTTTCCAAAGGTTTACATTGTATATATACGACCCTATTTTAATGCTTCCAATGGTTGTTGCCAAATTGATAAACAATGTTTTCTTTTATACCTATTTTTATGATGTTTATTCTGACCGGTAGTGATAAAACGCCTACGAGTTTGTGTGTGTGTGCGTTTGTTTTTGTGTGTGTTTTAATCTCTCTCACGTTCGCCGTTTCTCTTTTGTTTTCTCTTTTCTTTCAGCAAAATGCTCACCGAAACCCCACTAAATCAATGAATCAAACTCCCACTAATTCAAGGTGCCAGAACCCTACTAATTCCAAAAGTCAAACCTCACCAATTCCAGATGTCAGCCCCCTCACTAATTCCACTAATCCCGGGTGTCAAATTCCCTCTAGTTCAGTTGTCAAACTCAGGTGTCATCCCCACTAATTCCAGATGTCCCCACTAATTCCAGATGTCAACCTCCTCTCTAATTCTAGGTATCAACCCTCATAAATTCCATTCAAACCCTTATTTATTTCAGGAATTAATCCCTCACTAATTCTACAAATT
>BOPN01007588.1:45000-47019 GCA_017312705.2 Penaeus japonicus | reverse complement strand
AGAAAAAGAAGAAAAATAATAAGAAGAAACGAAGAAAAAAAAAATAAACAAATAAAAAAAAGAAAGAAATAAAAACCAAACCAGATAAGATAAGATATCAGCGCGTCGGATCAATAAAACTCAATATATGCAAATGAACACCCCAATCCAACCGGAAATATCACAGCTGTCACGAGGCCTCATCCATGGAAATACCGATGCATCAACAGATTGTCATGGCAGTGTCATAATGTCAACTGACAAAGGCGAAGTTTCCCCCCGAAGGGATTTCCTTTTTTTGTAATTTTATCGAAGATTATGACAAATTGGGAAACAAAATAGATCTTGTGAAAGTCAGGAAATTCTTCGGCGTTTCAAAGCAGGTTTTTCCTACCCCTCCCTCCCCCACCCCTCCCCTCTCCCCCCCCCTTGTATCTTTGAATTATCTTTGAAGTATTGGTTATTCTGTGGCAAGGAAAAAAAAAAAAAAAAAATATATATATATATATATATATTTAATAAAAAGAGATAGAAAACGGCGTTGAAGTGTACGATTTTTGTTGCATTTTGTTTTGTTTTTTATTTTGATTTTTTATCTCGTTTTACGTCTATTCTGCTTTTGAAAATTGTTGTAATTTTCAGACTTTGATGACCAGGTGAATCATTACAATTTTGATAAGCAATTGTTAGTTTTCTTTGTTCAGACAATATCTATATCTATCTGTACATATCCATCTATATATCTATTTGTAAAATTCCATCTAACCATCTGTCTATCTATCTATCTATATCTATCTGTCTTTCTATCTATCTATCTATCTATCTATCTATCGATCGATCGATCTATCTCTCTGCCTATCTCTCTATCTCTCTTTCTATCTACCTACTTATCATATCAACCTATCTGTATATCTAAATCTAATCTTTCTATCTATCTCAAGTAAGAGACTGCAATGGTTGCAATACAAGATTATAACGCTAAGATTGCAATGCCTGTTCAACACAAGGAAGTCTCGAAAGCAAAGGAAATTCAACGTACTCTTGAAGGACAAAAGAAACTGTGACGTCACTAGGGTGGGGGTGAAGGGAGGGGAGGGAGAGAGAGGGGGGGTAGGGGGGAGGGTAGTAGTGTTACGTAAATGCACGTGTTCTTGGATATTGGAGGTGTGGGGTGGGGGGGTAAGGGGGGGGGGAGGGTGAGGTAAAGGAAAAGGGTTTGATGTAGGTGAAGGGTAAAGGGTGGGGGGTGGAGGTGGAGATGGAAGGGGGGATTGTGGGGGGAGGGGGTAGGAATGGGGGGCGTGGAAGGAGGGGGTAGGAATAGGGCGTGGAGGGAGGGGGTAGGAGGGGCGTAAAAGGGGCGTGTCAGACGTCCTTTGAGCAATCGTTTAAAAGATTAGGAAACACAAAGGTGGAATTCCGCGTAGAAAAGGGAGGGGAGAGATAAGGGGAGAGGGAAGCGAAAGGGAGAAAAAGGTGAGACGGGAGGGGAGAAATAAGGAGAGAGATAAGGGGAGAGGGAAGCGAAAGGGAGAAAAGGGGAGACGGGAGGGGAAAGGAGGGGAGAGATAAGGGGAGAGGGAAGCGAAAGGGAGAAAAGGGGAGACGGGAGGGGAAAGGAGGGGAGAAAAGGAGAAGAAGGGGATCGGAGAAGGAGGGGGAAGGGGGATGAAAGGGAGGTGTGGGGAGAAAACGAGAAGAAGGGGAAAGGGGAAAGTGTAAGGATAGGAGTAGGGGCAAAGATAGGAGATAGGAGAAAACAAGGAGAAAGAAGAAAAGGAGAGGTGAAGAAGAAGAGAAAGGGGAAGGTAGAGAGAAGGAGGCGAGGGGAAGGGAGGGAGAGAGTGGGAAAGGGAGGAAGGGAGGAATGGAGGGAGAGAGTGGGGAAGGGAGAGAGTGGGGAAGGGAGGAAGGGAGGAAGAGAGCGGGGAAGGGAGGAAGGGAGGAAGGGAGGAAGGAAGGGAGTGGGGAAGGGAGGAAGGGAGGAAGGGAGGGAGAGAGTGGGGAAGGGAGTGGGGAAGGGAGGAAGGGAAGAAGGGA
>BOPN01007588.1:0-5000 GCA_017312705.2 Penaeus japonicus | reverse complement strand
CAGATGCATATATGCGCATGAATATGCAATCAGATCACCACAGAGAGAAAGAGAGAGAGAGAGAGAGGGGGGGGGATGTGTGTGTTGGGGTGAGAGATAGAGAGAGAGGAAGAAAGAGAGAGACAGAGACAGATAGATAGAGAGAGAGAGAGAGAAAGAAAGATAGAGAGATAGGGAGAGAGAGAGAGAGAGAGAGAAAGAGAGAGAGAGAGAGAGAGAGAGAGAGAGAGAGAGAGAGAGAGAGAGAGAGAGAGAGAGAGAGAGAGAGAGAGAGAGAGAGAGAGAGAGAGAGGTGGGGAGTGTGTGTGTTGGGGTGAGAGATAGAGAGAGAGGAAGAGAGTGTGTGAGAGATGAGAGAGAGAGAGAGAGAGAGAGAGAAAGAGAGAGAGAGAGGTGGGGGTGGGGAAGAGTGTGTGTTGGGGTGAGAGATAGAGAGAGAGGAAGAGAGTGTGTGAGAGATGAGAGAGAGAGAGAGAGAGAGAGAGAGAGAGAGAGAGAGAGAGAGAGAGAGAGAGAGAGAGAGGGGGGGGGGGGGGAAGAGTGTGTGTTGGGGTGAGAGATAGAGAGAGAAAAGAGAGTGTGTGTGAGATGAGAGAGAGAGAGAAAGGGACATAGAGAGAGAGAGAGAGAGAGAGAGAGAGAGAGAGAGAGAGAGAGAGAGAGAGACAGAGAGAGAGAGAGAGACAGACAGACAGACAGACAGACAGACAGACAGAGACAGACAGAGAGAGAGAAAAAGAGAGAGAGAGAGAGAGAGAGTAAGAGAGAGATAAACAGATAGATAGAGAGACAGAGAGAAAGACATTTATAAAGAAAATGTAAACATGGAGACAGGAAGGACGGCAAACACACAGAAAACAGATATTGATGCTGTTGCTATTACTACTAGTAATATATGATATTGATTATTATGAAAATGATGCTGATGATAACGATGATTATGGTAGTGATGCTATCTATGACTAAATGATAATGATAATGTCATTGTCTTAATGATGTTAATGATACTGATAATTATTGAGATTTTAATTGTCATTACTATTATTATCATCATCGTTATCCTTTTATTATTACTGCTTTTGTTATCGCCATAGTCATTATCATTATTAATATTATAATTACAACCGTATGCTACAATAAAAGGAAAAAAATGTTACTGTTCGGTCCTCACACCCCCTCCCCCTCTCCCTCCCCCTTCCCATCCTTTCCCCCACTCACCTCCTCCACCCTTTACCCCTACACCCCCTCTCCCTCACTTCCTACACCCTCCATCCTCCTCCTTCACCCCCTGACCCTCCAACTCCACCATTTTATCTCCCCTCTCTCCCTCCCTCTCACCCCCCTCCAATTTTCCCACTATCCCTCATTCCTTCCCTCACTCCCTTTCTCCCTCCCCACCTCATCTCAACTAACCCCCCCCCCTCCCTTAGCAACTATCCCTCCATTTTTCACCGCCACTTCCTCCATTCGTCCCTACCCTCCCCTCTCCCTTCCCTCCCTTTTTCCCATTACTCCTCCCCTCTCTTTCCCACTAACCCTCCCCCCTCCCTTTCCTGCCAACCCCTCTCCCCCTCCTCTTCCCCCTCCTCTTCCAACCCCCCTCCATACTCCCCTCTCCTCCTTCTGCCCCTTTTCCTCCCATCCTTCACCTCTCCCCTCTTCCTCCCCCTCTCCTCTTCCTCCCCACCTCTTCCTTATATACCCCCTCCTCCACCTCCCCCTCCTCCTCACCCCTTCTTCTCCCCTCCTCCCTCTATACCCCCTCCTCCTCTCCCTCACATCCCCCTTCCCCTCACCTCCCACGCCCTCCACACCCTCCTCCCTCTCCCCCTCACCTCTCCTCCTCCTCCTCCTCACCTCCACCCTTCCTCACCCCCTCTTCACCTCCCCTCCTCCTTCCCCCCTCCTCCTCCACTCCCATCCCCTCACCTCCTCCACCCTCACCTCCCCTCACCTCCTCCTCCTTCCCTTCCTCACTCCCCTCCTTCTCCTCCCCTCCTCCCCCTCTACCTCCTCCTCCTCCTCCCCCTCCCCCTCCTCCCCTCCTCCCCTCTCTATACCCCCTCACATCCTCCCCTTCCCTCACCCCATCCTCCCCTCCCCTTCCCCCTCCTCCACCTCCTCCTCCTCCACGTCCTCCTCCTCCTCCTCCCCCTCCTCCCCCTCCCCTCCTTCCTCCTCCTCCTCCTCCTCCTCCCCTCCCCTCCCTCCCTCCCCACCTCCTCCCCTCCTCACCCTCCCTCCCTCCCTCACCTCCTCCACTCCTCCTTCCTCCACCTCCTCCTCCTCCTTCCTCCCCTTCCCCCTCACCTCTACTCTCCTCCCCATCCTCCTCCTCCTCCTTCCTCCTCCCCCCTCACCTCCACCTCCCCATCCCCTCCTCCCTCACCTCCTCCCTTCTCCTTCCTCCTCCCCTCCTCCTCCACTCCCTTCCCCCTCACCTCCTCCTCCACCTCCTCCTCCACCTCCCCCTCCTCCTCCTCCTCCTCCCCCTCACCTCCTCCTCCTCCTCCTCCTCCTCCTCCGCCGTCAGAAGCATCACCATTCTAACGGAAAATTTGAGACTCGTCCCTGTTGGAGACTGAAGCTCAGACTCGCTCCTCGTGACAGAGATCAAGGCAGGGGCGGGATGGGGGGTCAAAAGGGGGAGGAGTCATGGGGGAGGGGTCATGGGGGAGGGGGATGGGGAAGGGGATTGGGTGGGAGGGGATGGGGAGGGGTCATGGGGGGAGGGGTCATGGGGATTGGGAGGGGTTAAAGGGGATGGGGATGAGGGAGAGAGGAGGGGATTGGGAGGGGTCAAGGGGGAGGGGTCATGGGGGGGAGGGGTTAAGGGATTGGGGGTCAAGGGGGAGAGAGGAGGGGATTGGGAGGGGTTAAGGGGGATGGGGAGGGGGAGGGGGTGGGGAGGAGTTAAGGGGGAGAGAGGAGGGGATTGGGAGGGGTTAAGGGGGATGGGGAGGGGGAGGGGGTGGGGAGGAGTTAAGGGGGAGAGAGGAGGGGATTGGGAGGGGTTAAGGGGGATGGGGAGGGGGAGGGGGTGGGGAGGAGTTAAGGGGGAGAGAGGAGGGGATTGGGAGGGGTCAAGGGGGAGGGGTCATGGGGGGGAGGGGATGGGGAGGGGTTAAGGGGGAGGGGATGGGGATGAGGGAGAGAGGAGGGGATGGGGAGGGGTTAAGGGGGATGGGGAGGGGGAGGGGGTGGGGAGGAGTTAAGGGGGAGAGAGGAGGGGATTGGGAGGGGTCAAGGGGGATGGGGAGGGGGAGGGGGTGGGGAGGAGTTAAGGGGGAGAGAGGAGGGGATTGGGAGGGGTCAAGGGGGAGGGGTCATGGGGGGGAGGGGATGGGGAGGGGTTAAGGGGGAGGGGATGGGGATGAGGGAGAGGGAAGAGAGGAGGGGGGAGAGGGGAATGGAGGGGAGGATGGGGGATGGGGAGAGGAAGAGAGAGGAGGGGAGGGGGCTAGAGCTGGTCTTGCATTTTCTCTTGTTTTTGTTTTGTTTTGTTTTGTTTGTGTTTTGTTTTGTTTTGTTTGACTGTTTTGTTTTTGTTCATCTCCTTCTTATTCTTATTATTCTATTTCTTATTCTTCTATCTCCTTCTCTTTCTTCTTCTTGTCTTTCTTCTTCTTCCTTCTTCTTTTTCTACATCTTCTTCTCTTCATCTCCTTCTTATTTTTATTCTTCTCTTTCTTTTTATCATTATTCTTCATCTTTTATTGCACGGCGTCTGTGGATGGAGTAGGGGTAGGAGGAGGGGAGAGGAGGGGGGGAGGGGTGTTGCCTTTGATTATTCTTTTGTTTGTTTGTTTTTCTCCCGTGTTTGTTTGTATGTTGTGTTGTCGTTTGTTGTTTTTGTCTGTGAATAGATATTTTTTTCTTATCTCTTCTTTTAATTCTATTTTATTTTTGGTTAGGTTATATATTTTTTGTCTCCACTAATTGAGAAACGTAGGAATAATGTTTATATATATATATATTTTTTTTTTTTTTTTCTGTGTGTGTGAGTGTGTGTGTGTGTCTGTGTGTGTGAGAGAGAGAGAGAAAGAGAGAGAGAGAGAGAGAGAGAGAGAGAGAGAGAGAGAGAGAGAGAGAGAGAGAGAGAGAGAGAGAGAGAGAGAGAGAGAGAGAGAGAGAGAGAGAGAGAGAGAGAAGCTAAACATGGTTTACACAAAGACAAAATAATTCAGAGAAAGACGACGCACACATACAATGCAAAGTCATTAACATTTTTCCATTGTGGTCTGTCATCTCTTAAGGAACAAGATGCAAAGTTCTCTCTCTCTCTTTCTTTCTTTCTTTCTTTCTTTCTCTCTCTCTCTCTCTCTCTCTCTCTCTCTCACACACACACTCTCTCTCTCTCTCACACTCTCTCTCTCTCTCTCTCTCTCTCTCTCTCGCTCTCTCGCTCTTCCTCCCTCCCTCTCTCTCTCTCTCTCCTATGCCTATTCATGTGTATACAATGTATATAGTATGAATAAACATATCAAAATCAAATCAATCTCTCTCTCTCTCTCTCACTCTCTCTGCATAAACAACTCCACTCATCTCGCATTGAGAAGCCTGTCTCCCTAAGGTATTTATGTATGTTAATCTCCCTCGTATATAGTTTGTACTTCATTCTGACGACGTGGCTTTTAGCGGACGAGGGTCGGGTGTCCTGCTTTATACGGACGCTTAAGCCGGGAGTCTGGCTTCTTTGGACACACCTGCAAGGATTTGTATGCATGGATGTGTCAACAGTTGTGTGAATGGTAGAAGGTGTTGTTTTTTTGAGGCTGATGTGTTCATATGTTTGGAGGTGGATGTATATGTATATCTCTCTCTTTCTCTCTTGTTTATTCTTTGTCTATCTGTCTATCTGTCTATCTGTTCATCTAACCCTCTGTGTGTGTATAGATACACATATAAATACATACACACACACACACACACGTGTGTGTGTGTATATGTATATACATATATATATATATATATATATATATATATATATATATATATAT
>BOPN01007587.1:32500-37500 GCA_017312705.2 Penaeus japonicus | reverse complement strand
AACAAATTGAAACGAATGCAAATACACTAATCACACAAAGACCTTCACATAACCCTGGCTCTTGGTGCAGTCTTCACTACACAATAGACACACCATCCAGATGCTGCTCTGTTGTGGGGATACCGGTGCTAGGGCTAATCTGGGCCCATGCAAGCCACGGTATCTGTGTGTACTTTGGGCCAAGGCAGTCTGTCATACAGGAATACAATGTATTGATTAATAAAATGTATTATGCTGCTCTCCCTACGGACTCTATGATACACAAACATAAGTCATTCTATGCCACCCGCACACAACCACTACACCAGAACCGACCAATTATACGTCATCCATATAAACTACCTACATATAACCACTATCCACTATATCTATTGCTCTCGACCCCCATTGATGTTCATCCATCCTCTTCCTTCTCCTTCCACACCCCTATCCCTCCTTACAGGAATTCTTTCCCTCGCCTACCACCTCCTCCTTCCCCAATCGTGTTGGTCACCCTCATTTGACACAGTCATTAGACATGGTCACATACTAACTTTAGAATCTGGCATAATGACTTGAGAATTCTTCCCTCCCCGTTCAACATATCCGTAAAATGTAAAGACAGACTATGAACTAAGTGGTGGAATCCCTGCTGCCTCCAAGCCAGAGTTAACATCCTAAAATAGACCAAAAATAAATGTGAATTTCCCTGGATTCAGCATCAAGTCTCCAACTGCAAAAATATCTTTATTTCAGCCTTTTATGGAGCCTTCTACAAATCTGGGGTGTCTTAAAAAAATCAGACTTTTCTCACTAATCCCTGACGACAAAATCATTTGGGTTTCGGTGACTTTCATGGTTCAGACATCGAGTAGACTGCTACTCTCTCCGTCTACGACACAACTGCAGGACTCTTTCCTAGACAACAGTAATGCAGCCGACTCTATCATAAATCACCTTATCACCTCTTACCCTGACCTCCGCGACATCTTGACTAAAGGAATACGGAAACTATTGCTGTCACTGGAACCAAAGATCAGAGTCGACCATATTCCTGCCAACATCCGGCATGCGTCTTCAGACCCCATCCTGTAGGCCAGTTTCACAAAACTCTTCTCTTCTAAACGCTTCTTGATGACCGACATTGCTCAAACTTAAAGCCAGGTTTCGAGACAAATCTATCACCCACCTCACTCGCCTCCATCGAATGCAAAAATCAAGAACACATTATACATGACCACTTAATGACTCTCTTGGACCAATACAACTTTCTCACAGACACACCACAGATTTCGACCATAGTCTGTCACACTGACAAAGATAAACAGAATGACACTACGTGCGTGAGTGCGTGTGCGTTTGTGTCTGCGTGCGTGTGCGTTTGTGTCTGCGTGCGTGTGCGTTTGTGTCTGCGTGCGTGTGCGTTTGTGTCTGCGTGCGTGTGCATGTATGTGTGTTTTGTTAACTCAACGTCCTTGGTGAAATAATCCTCTGACTCAGAGGAATGCAGAGTGTCACCACGAGACAGTAAGCCGTTAAAATCTTGTTTTCTTTCTTTGGACACAATTATGTATTTTACTAGCTAGATATTAGATAAAATTGCATTAATCTTATCAGTTTTAATAACGGCTTTCATTGGAAAAACATTAGGTGATTCCAGAGTCATGAGTCATTGCTGAGGCGCCTGTCCCCCATGCCAGCCCCACTGCCGCGCATCTTTGCTTGTTCTATCCTCTGTGGTGACGTAAATCAGCTGATACATTGAAGGGAACCACTGACAAAGAATGGGGAGGAAACGTGCTTTCCGTGTGGGCGTGGAGGACAGTTTTGATATTATAAAAGAAAGTTAGTGTCGTTAAAAAATAATATACGAAAATGCTCAATATATGTTCAGTATGCGTTAAAATGTTACAGCATTATGTGCATTAGCATACGTTTCCGCTAGACTTTCTTATTACAGAAGTTTCGAATGAATCATGTATCATACAAAAATACTAGAAAGTGTTATGTCTGCAGTATTTTTATCACGGTTGAACTGCTGAAGATCAGTGTTGTGAATTTCAAGTGATGTTAAGACCAATAAAATCCTTGTAATGGTTGGTTGTTGAAGTGATATAGCCAAGGGACTATTGAGCAGTCTTCTTTAGCTTTGCACGTGGAGCAACTTTTTTCAAATACCGATTCCTCAAACTTGGGATTTTTCTTACTTTTATTTTCGATCTGAATAACTAAATTCTGTCTGTTTAAACCTTTGCTTGCTCGTTTTATTGTCGATATATCACAAGTTAATTGGACATAACACCTGTGGACTCATGATGAAATAAAGTCAGACAGATATTACTTCAGGTGAATAAAATATTCTATTCTGAGTAGTTTTACATAGAAACATTTACAACTGTACTTACAAACGTGTTTCAAACTCATGGGGTCTGAACAGTGCCTTCCATCACACCACTATGTTATGGAAACACTTGGCGATTATTGGCTGCATCTCAGGAAAAAAATAATGTTGATACTAATGCCAAGAGACTATCTAGTAAGCAAAGATCCTATCACCTGGTACAAGTGAGGTTATGCGAGAATAAAACATGAAAGAGGCAATGCAAATAATCCAGTGCTTTGTGTCCCAAATAGCCATTGTGATTTTTAGTGCTAAAGTATAAGTCACTGATTGGCTGGTGACTGCACTGCCAGGCGTAGGGTGACATATGGGAAAAAACTGTCTAATGCTTCATTTCCCACATCACGGTCTATAAACAGCAACATCAGAAAATCCACATGCGCGTGTGATGCAGCAACATAGAGGCATTTATCCAGAGACATGGGGATGATGGCTTAATATTTGAGAGCCATGTTTTACAGTCTTCTATATTTATTGAAAAACTAATCGGATTTTTAAAAACGTATTTCGCTATAAACTATTTGTTTTGGTGTGCTTCTCTTGAAGATGGTAAACTAAAAAAAAAAAAAAATAATAATAAAATAAAAATAAAAACTGATCAAAGAAAAAGACGGTTCTTCCTAAGCCTCCCTTCCTTTTCCAAATTTCTTTCTCTCTCACTTTCTTTATCTAAACACCTCTCATCATATTCCTATATCTATTTAGCTCTCTCTATCCACAAGTCTCCGTATCTCGACATCTCTCAGTTTACTTCTATATCTCTCTCTTTATCTCTACACCTCTCTTTGTCTCTGTAATTCGTGTATGCATCCCTACATGTTCATTGTATCTCTGCATTTTTTTTTTTATATATATCATTGTATATGTATCTCTGCATCGACCACTGAACATCTCAACTCTCTGTATCTTTTTAACTTTTATATCATCGCTTTATCTTTAAATTTTCCATTGTAACTCTGGATCTTTCTGTATCTATTATTGCATTGTATATCTGTGTCTTTCCATCTTCCACTGCCTTCGTATCTCTGCAGCTGTCATTGCATTACTGCATCATTCGGTAGCATTACATATTTCATGGCATCTCTGTATCTGTATAGCTTCCATTGTACCCCTGAATCTCTCTGGATCATTACATAATTTTATGATATCTCTACATCTCTCCATGTAATCTTAAATTTCTCTGTCTCTGTCTCTCTCTCTCCCCTCTTTCTCCCCCCCCCCCCTCTCTCTCTCTCTCTCTCTCTCTCTCTCTCTCTCTCTCTCTCTCTCTCTCTCTCTCTCTCTCTCTCTATCTATCTATCTATCTATCTCCCTCTCTCTCTCTCTCTTGCCCCCTTTATGTTATACAGAAATGCAAACTAATAAAGATGTATTTTTTTCCATCCAGTGAGCTCTTAACTTGACACCACTTTGAACACGCTGTATCCGAAAGAGAACTTTCGTCAGCCTCAAAGTAGTTTATTTACCATGTTGCACGTTTTATAAAGCTTTAATTTGTAACTTCGTGGTATCTCTTATACCTTTAATATATTTACATCAGTCTCACATGCAACCATAACATTTGTAATCTAACCATACCGTATGTTCAATACGAGATGATAAAATTTTCCTGACATTTACAATGAGGAATAACTATATATTTTTTTCCTGAGATGCAGCAAATAATCACTAAATGTAGCTAAGACTGAGCCATGTGATGCAAGGCACTGGTCAGTCTTCACGCGTCTGTAACACGTTAGTAACTATAGTTGTCAATGCTTCTAAGAAAAAATTAATGCACTTCCCCATAACTCCCTAAGGTATGACAACACTAATTGATTCGGTCTGCCCTGTAGACTAAAATATTTATTATCACGAAATACTATTCAGAACATAATATTTGATTTATCTGAAATAAAACGTGTCTGACTTCACTTCATCGTGAGTGCACACAAATATTTCTTTATATGCTAGAATGCAGTTGTTCAGGTCAATAATAACAAAATATTCATTGAAAGTAATACACAAAAATTCCTAGTCTGACATTATCACTTCAACAAACAAATAACCAATACAAGGATTTTACTGATACTAACATCCATTCAAATCGACAACACTGCGGTCCAACCGTGATAAAAATACTGCAGACAAAACACTCTAGTATTTTTGTATTTTTGTATGATATGGTTACTGTGCGTACACGAAACTTCTGCACTAAGAAAGACTAGTAGAAATGTATACTAATGCCCATAATAATGTAACATAGTGAACATATAATGAGCATTTTCATTTATTATTTTTTAACGATAATAACTTTGTTTTAAATTATTAAAACTGTCCTCCACGCCCACACGGAAAGCACGTTTCCTCCCCGTTCTTTGTCCGTGGTTCCCTTAATGTATCAGCTGATTTACGTCACCACAGAGGATAGAACAAGCAAAGATGCGCGACAGTGGGGCTGGCATGGGGGACAGGCGCCTCAGCAATGACTCATGACTCTGGAATCACTAAATGTTTTTCCCAATGAAAACCGTTATTAAAACTGATAAGCTTAATGTAAATTTACCTAGTATCTAGCCAACAAAGAAAGAAAACAAGCTTTCAACGGCTTACTGCCTCGTGGTTACGCTCTGTATTTTTC
>BOPN01007587.1:22500-25000 GCA_017312705.2 Penaeus japonicus | reverse complement strand
AATGACAATTATGATAATGATAACAATGATACTAATAATAACAATGATAATGATGATAAAAATTACAATAATGTTAATCATGAAAAATATTAATAATAATACAATTCATTATAATGAAAATATAGATAATATTGATATGGATATTGCTGGTGATGAAAACAAACAAGATAAAAGTAATAATATTGATGATGATGATGATAGTGATAGCAATGATAATAATGGCAAGATTAAGAATGTTTTTGATATCTATGATAACAAAAATAACAAGAACAACAAAAACAATGATGATAGAAAAGTGATAATGATATTCATTATAATTATCATGATAATAATGTTAATAATAAAGATAATATGGCTAAATATAATGATAAGAGTAATGATGATAATAACAATAAAAATAATACTGAAACAATAAACGATGATAATTTAAATAATACACATAATAATAATGATAATGATAATGATGGTGACAATAGTTATGATAGTAAAAACAACGATAGTAATAGTTATAATATCAGTGATGATAGTGATAATAATAATAATGATAATAACAACAATGATAATTACAGCGAGGATAAAATAATGATAATAATAATAGTAATGATAATGGTAATAATAATAGTGCTGATAATGATGATAATAATAATAATGATAATTTTAATAACAAAGATAACCAAAATGTTAAATGTAAAAATACGAATACTACTACTGATAATAATGATAATGATGATGATGACGATGATAATAATAATGAAAATGATGATAATGAGAACATTAATACCGTATCTGCTACTTCTAATATTAATAGGAATGATCATAGAAATTATGAAATATTAAGATTTTTTACTATTGCTATTACTATTAATATAATCATCATCATAACAGTTATTACCGTTGTTATCAACATTTTCATTATTACTATTATTGTCATTCCTATTATCTTTATTGTCATTATCATTAGTACTGCTATCATTATCATTATAATTGTTACTATTATGGAAATTAATCTAACAAGGATGATAATGGTAGTGATATTAGCAATGATAATAATAATAATAAAAGATTGATATTACCACCATATTGATCATTATTTTACTTATCATTATCATTATCAGTATCATTATTAGAATTATTAATGTACAATAATAATAAAGATGATAGTATTAATATCACTACCATAGTAATGATCAGTTGTTAATTATTGTCAATATTCTTATTGTTATTACCATTATTAGCATCATCATAATTACCATTAACCTTATCTGTACTGTAATTATTCAGTGCAATTATCATTGCCATAATCATTATCAATATCATTATTACTATTATCATAAATTTTCATCATTATCATTGTTCTCACTTTTGTTATTATTATAATGATGATTATTATCACTATCATCTTTATTATTATTATCATTATTATTATTTTCTTTTCATCATTACTATGGCTATCATTAATATTAATAGCCCTAATGATAATGTCATTGTCATAATCCTTATCATTACTTTAATATTACCATTATTATTGTTATAACTTTTATCATTATTATCATTGCAATCATCATTATATTTATCATTATCATTCCTATGATTATCATTGTTATCACTATTACCATTATAATCGATATAATCATCTTTGTTATTCTCATTATCGCTGTATTATAATTACATTCATTATCAATGCAAACTATTGTTATAAACATTATTGTAAATTATCCTTATTAGCAATATATGTTTTTCATTATCAGTATCATAACTTCTATTATTATCATCTTTACTACTATTACTACTATTATCAACATTATCATTGTTATTACAGTTATTGTTATCACATTATCGTCATCATCATTATTAATATCGCTCTTATCATTCTTATCATCATTATCTTAATTATCATCATTATTATTGTTATCATTATCACCCTTTTTATCATTATCATCATTATCATCAATATTATCATTATAATCATCAATATCATTTTTATCATCCCCATTATTATTACCATTAAAATCATTGTTTTCATCATTAAAATAATTATTTTTATTGTTATTATCATTATTATCATTCTTATTACTAGTTATCATTATCATTGTTATAATAATTAATGATATCATTATTATATATATTTATATTACTATTATCTATTAGTATCATTATCATCCTCATTACCATTACCAATATCACTTTATCGTTGTAAAAATAATGATTATCAATCATTATCATCATAAACATTGTCGTTATTATATTTATTATTGTCATAAACATTATTTGACTGCATATAAAATTATCCATGCATGATTTCATATCAGAGGAAATCTGCAAATCCAGACAGGTCACTAATGAATCTAAAATGGTAAGCACGTGTTATTTCTGAGCGTTGAGTTATAAATACCCTCTCAATAAACAGACACTTTTTAAAATCTCATTATAGTTTATCGAGCTCATCTTAGTTGTAAGAGCACTGCAAATGGGGACAATGAGGCACATCAGGTCACGCCAT
>BOPN01007586.1:30000-37500 GCA_017312705.2 Penaeus japonicus | reverse complement strand
TCTATATACATATATACGTATACATATATTCACGTTGAATAAAGAATGCAGATAAAAAGCTTAGAATCCGCTAAGGAGAAGATAAGTCGGGTTGCAAGTGAGTTGTAAGCATCGCGGCAGGTGAGTGACAGACAGAAATGTTGCGGCTGAAGAATGGACAAGGGAATATATATTACTTTACTGCAGACGTTTGAATGTGAACGAAAGTGTCGCCACAGCGCCGGAGTCGGTTGCAATAACTCAAGTTAGACTGGGTGAGTCGCAGGAAAGGAGGGGGGTGGGGGGGGGGTGAGAAGGCTGTGTTTTTCGTCTTGTTCAATGTTGCTTCATGTCTGGGCCGGTCTGTTCTTATTAGCTCCGTACTTGTTGGTTTGGTATCTTGCGCATACATGCACAAAAACGTATGTATATATATGTGTGTGTGTGTATGTGTGTGTGTGTGTGTGTGTGTGTGAGGGGGGAGTGAATGAGTGAGAGTGAGTGTGAGTGTGAGTGTGTGTGTGTGTGTGTGTGTGTGTGTGATTTAGTGATTTAGTGATTTAGTGATTTAGTGTACTTATCCGTATGTATCTACAGGTGCATGTGGGCAAGCCTAATACAATCATGGCATTTTTGTCCGTTTTCTGTATTACTTGATTAGTACCAAGATAGGCATTGTACAGGATCTTTCTTAGGGAGACTCACTTTAAATGTCTCTGTTCTTTCAAACTTATATGAAACGCATTACAATGGTATTGCTTTTAGTACTTTATATCTCTACAAACTCAAAAACAAATGATCTTGGAAGCTCATCCAAGAGAGAAAATCCACAATGGGAAAGGAAAGCGTCCAAGAAATTCCATCCACCTGACAGTTTCAAGTCAATGAAAACTTAAAAGAGAAAATCTACATAACACTTATCACAGACTACTTCCACTACCATTGACTTCTATTTCTGCTGCTTTCTTTTACTACCATAACTCTGGCCTACTTCCACTACCATGACTTCTACTTCTGTTTTTTTCTTTTACTACCATAACTCTGGCCTACTTCCACTACCATGATTTCTACTTGTTTTTTTCTTTTACTACCATAACTGCTGGCCTACTTCCACTACCATGACTTCTACTTCTGTTTTTTTTCTTTTACTACCATAACTCTGGCCTACTTCCACTACCATTGACTTCTACTTCTGTTTTTTTTCTTTTACTACCATAACTCTGGCCTACTTCCACTACCATGATTTCTACTTGTTTTTTTCTTTTACTACCATAACTCTGGCCTACTTCCACTACCATTGACTTCTACTTCTGTTGCTGATTTTTACTACCATAACTGCTGGTCAGGTTGTATATCTTCTACTACTTCTCTCCTTGCTGTTTCTGCGACTACTACACGTGCTTCTATCACTACGTCTGCTACAACTAACTATATCCAATCCATTATGTCAAACACGTCTTCTTGATTATTATCATTATCATTACTACTCGTTTACTAATGCGATTGCCGTTCTATTTGCGTTTATATTGTTAATAGATTTTCTGTTGATATTGCTACTAAAATTCCTATTAACAACATTTCCCCTGTTGTTGTTTTTACTACTATTTTGGTACCTGTCCTCCTATTATTACCTTTAATATTACTGCTTATTGTACTAGTGATAATCCTACACTATTTTGATACTACTATTACTCTCTGATGATAACTACTACTACTTAACTACATATACTTATATAGTTCATTTTGTATTTAGATGATTAAGAAAATGTATACATCTACGCAAACGGATAATCACAATACCATACTAATAATGAATAAAAAAAGTTTTCAATTAAAGCGATTGAAGAGTGAATAACAGATTGTGAAATATTGAAGAAGGGGACAGCACAGAGAAAACAAAATGAATACATTAAGCGAGATAGAAGAGAAAGAGGGTGAGATGGAGGGAGGAAGAAAGAGAGAGTGATGATGGTAATGACGATGATAATGATAACAATACTGATATAAGGATAAGGATAGTGCTGAGGACAGTAATATTGATGACTTCATAATGATAACGATAATGATGACAACAATGATAATTATGATAAGATGATAAAGATGATGATCATAATAATCATGATAATAACAGCCCACCAATGATGAAAATGACATTAATAATAATGATGATTTCATTAATATTAAAAGTAGAGAAAAAGGTTGTGATAGTAATGATAACGACAACGATAATAACAATAATGGAAAGGATTATGGCAATAATGATAATAATGATAAGAGGAAGCCAGTCATATGCTCTTCGCCATTGTTCTGTACACCGAAGAACGGGCCTCCTGTTACATAACATAACATATTCATGTGCTCAGGTGCTAGAATGTAATAAGTTCAGAGGCCAATTTTGAAGTGGTTTCACATGATTTGTTATTATAATGAGCGGAAGGGAAAGCCGAGATAGGTCAAGCTGTTAGGCAAGAATGAAATTGGATTAGGGTTGTATTATAATGCATACACAAACACACACACATACGCACACACACACACACACACATATACACACAAACACACACATATACATACATATATATATATATATATATATATATATATATATATATATATATATATATATATATATATATACACATACAAACACATACGCTTATTTACACATAAGTTTTATAACACCTTTAACTAAAAATATTCATCAACCAAGAGATAAAATTAATATATACATTATTAAATGGAGCAAAAGCTACTCTGCATAAAAAAAATCGGAGAGAAATAAAATAAAAAAATGTTACATCGCATTTTATGTATTGCAATCGTGCATTAATGATGAGACAGTTAATAAAAGATAATGTTTTAATAAATGCACAGCGGTGCTCGGCGTCAGAGATTATCAAAGGAATTACTAATGGACGAAATGAGTAACTCCATGAAGCAGTCGCCATTTTCCCTCTCCTTATCAACAAACTTATATGATGGAGATTTCGATATCCAAACTTTTCTCGTAACAGTTAATTGCTGGCGAGTCTATCCTTCGGCGACAATTAGCGGAACCTTCCATCCCGGGTTTTATTTATTATCTTGTACTACTAAGGAAACCATTATCGCGGGATGGGCCTCCTCCCTCGCGGGAAAAATGTATAAGGGGAAGATAGGGTCCTGGACTCATAAATTCCTTGATGCACTTCCGATCCGCCGTTCGATTAGGGTCCCCATTTCTCTCCCTGAAGAAAATAAAGCGAGTCTGGCCCCCACGCCCTTGGACAAGCCTGAAGCCGCGGCGCGAAAACTCCTTTGTCCCGCGAGTTTGTGGCCAGCGGTTCTTTTGTGGCCGGGCGTTCACGTATGATCCCGGATTTGCTTGATGGCAATAATAGCAGATGGGATCGGATCCTCCTAGATATCGCTGCCTTTTTCGCAGGCTTTCGAACCTTTCCCAAATTGGTTCGGACGCGACGCCGTCTTCCGCTCGCTGCCCCCCCCCCCTTCCCTATCCCCCCTCCCACCCCCTACCTCTTTCGGCTTGCATCGCGTCGGCAAGTGCTTTTTGTTCGGTAATGGAATAACATTCTGTTTTCCCTCCTCTTCTTTTGGGTTATTTTCTGCTTCCTATAGTTGTTTTGTTTTTTGTCCTTTCCCAGTATTGCAGTTTAGTTGGTGCTACATATTCTTTTTCATATAATAAATAGATCTTCTTCCTCTCCGCCGCATCCCCTCTATCGCCCCTCACTAGATGGTCCTAAAATCCACTTTTTGAAAGTTCTGAGCTCCCCCTTGTAAAGAGAAAACATTCACGCCAGAAATCCCGAGAAATTGTCGGGTATCTGAGGTTAGGAGCGAGGATTTCCAAGGATCGAGGGTATAGGAGGCTATCCCTCGGGAAGCTGTAAGCTCGACTTTCCTCATAACTGACAGCAAGCGCAGCGTTCTTACAGGCCGGCTTGTTTTCCCTATTCATTCCCCGGCAGCTCCTTCGCCGTCGCAAAAGTTCCCACAATTGGGGTTACATTATGGCGTCCAGCGGACCTCTTGGAGGCAGGCAAGGGTGGACATGTCTCCTCGAGGGGGAGGGGGGGGGGGGGGAGGGAGGAAGGGGGGATAAGAGGGAAAAAAGTTAATCGGGGAAGAAAGACAAAATGCAGTTTAGCAAATAAAAGGCGGAAATGGTAAAAGGAAAATGATAAAGTGTGGATAGGCAAATAGATGTAAGATAAATAATATGATGACATTTCTTTAAATACAGATTGGTAGAGTACAAATAGGTATTTAGGAAAGGTGACGCTAGGGCGAGAGAAGGGAAAAGGAGAGAATGACTAGAAAAGGCGCCGATGAAAGAGGAATCAGCGCCGCTCCGAAGAAAATGTTCGACCAGATACAATAAAGCATTTAGGGAACGTAGGTACTACATCTGAATGTTGTCTCTGTGCATGCATTTAAGTATCACGCACACACACACACACACACACACACACACACACACATGCCCTTGCGATGCAATGCAAATGCAGTCAACTATTGTCAACATAAATTATGATTATTTGAGACAGAGGACATTTAGAATATGCACTGCACTAATGCAATATCTAAGATTGTTATGCATTGTTGCACTTAGACAAATCTAGCATCTATGGTCTAGGTTTCTGGATAATAATGCAATTTTAACGACATTTAAAGAAATAATGAAAGAACTTTGATGATAATGATAACCGCAGTATTGAATTGTGGTGATAATGGTGGTGAAGAGGTTCATGTCAATGGTAAGGACGATGACAATAATGATAATGATACGATAATGAACGATAATGATAATGATACCAAAAATAACTTTAATGATGATTATGATAACAATAATCATAATTGTAATAATGATGATTATGATAACAATAATGATAATGATAAGAATGATGAGGATGACGATGTGGATGACGATGATGGTGATAAGGATGATAATAATAATAATGACAATAGAAGTAATTACAGTAATAATAACAGTAATAGTAACTTATAATGTTAGAAACAATTATAAATATTAAAATAGCAGCGGAAACAATACTATTATTACTGATGATAATAGCTTGATAAGGAATATAGAAATAATAAGAACAGTAACCTGAAATGTAATGATAACGATAGCGATAATAAGAATGATACAGGATGATGGTGATGATGATGGTGATAGTGATGGCGATGGTGATAAGGATATTGATGTTCATGTCAATGTCAATGTCAGTGTTAATGTTAAATGTTGAATATTAATGTTAATGTTAATATTAATATCAAAGTTAATGTTAATGTTAAATGCTAAATGTTAATATTAATATTAATATTAATGACATTGTCAATTAGAGTCAATGTCATTGTCAATGTTAAATGTTAATATTAATATTAATGACATTGACAATTAGTGTCAATGTCATTGTCAGTATTAATGTTAATGTTAATGTTAATGTTAATGACAATGTCAATGTCAATGTCAGTGTCATTTCAATGTTAATGTTAATGTTAAATGTTACTATTAATGATAATATTAATATCAATGTTAAAGTTAACGTTAATGTTGATGTTCATATTGATATTAATGTTAATGCAAACGTTAATGTTAATGTTAATGCTAATCTTAATATCAATGTTAATGTTAATGCTGATACTGATATCAAAGTTAACATTAATATCAATGTTAATGTTAAGTTAATGTTAATGTTGATGGTGATGTTGATCGTGATAGATAAGGTGATAATACTGATGATGATGACGATTACAAGGATGATATCAACAATCATCACAGTATTAGTGCTGTTATGCTATTGCCACTATTAATGATAATCCAGTGATTGATAATTAAAGTTATAATTACAGTTATCTTTTACTTCACGCATTCGTCTTTCTTACATTATGACAATGATAACAATGAAAAAATTGTCACTACCATTTTTTTTTAAAGAGTCGACTATAAGGGTCAACCATGAAAAGTCTAGCGTTTTTTTTTTTTTTTGGGGGGGGGAGGGGTAGCAATCGTATTTTCGAACTCAAATAAGCGAGGGATCAGTCGGGCGCCAAGAGTTGTTTTAGAGGCACTGTAAGATCCTTTCCAAGAGGGATTTTATTGTTAGCATGTATATTCGTGTAGGACCCCCCCCCCCATATTTGCTCGTAGCCACTGGATTCGACAAATGGACATATTGCTAGAGCTTCTGGTACGAGGGCATTTTTTATACATAAGTCTGATAAACTGATTAAAGTATTCAAAGCTTGTTCGGATACACGTTTTTTTTCCTTTTTTTCTCTCTCTTTTCTTTTCTTTTCTTTTTTTCTTTACTAAAAGGAACCGTAAAAATGGTCAGACCCTTAAGTTTTTAATTCTTTAATACGCCATGATCTACACATTGGTCCTAATCACAATTCATTCTCCAAAGTGAAATTGCAGTGTTTCCAAGAAATCAAAAGATATGGCCCATATAGTTTGGCTTGAACATTCACATGTGGAAGAAGAGATTTACATTTTTTTCAGGTTGATTTTCTTAAAAGTGCAAAGAGGTAGAGCCATATTTTTTATGGGAAAATATTAAACACGAAAGGAAAATTGTATGACAGTTTTTACCATTTATGGTACACTTAAAAGGAATTACTATTTTATAATGTTTTGTGCAGATCATTTGATATGTAAACAGAGTATCACATCAAACAAAGGATTGGAAAACACATGAATGTGTAAGACCTCAGTTTTAGGATCAAACAAGAGCAAATATAGTGCTATTGATATGACTTCTATTAGTAATTACCACTTTGTACTGGGCATGCAATCTAAGGTCTCCATTACTTTTTAAAAGAGAGAGCAATACATTTCAGACTTGTAAGTGAAATAGTCCAATAGTTCAAAGGGAAATTAGAACAAAAAATTATCCTTTCTGGAGAACTATGCTCACAATGAGGATTGCTGTCGCTGTCTTTCTGTTCCTCTCGTTTCCTTTCCCAACTTATTAATGTCTACTTCCCCCTCCCCCCTCTCTCTCTCTCTTTCTAGTTTCATATACATGGCTATCATTCACAGACACACACACACACACACACACACACACACACACACACACACACACACATATATATATATATATATATATATATATATATATATATATATATATATATATATATATGTATGTATGTATGTATGTATGTATGTATGTATGTATATATACACACAAATGTATGTATGTTCTTATTCAGTATTCAGTACTCTACAGTAAACTTCTGATCTACTGCTGCATCTCACCAAAACGTAACCCATTTCTATTTCTGAATGAGCCATGAATACAATTTTTCACCCGAGTTGTAAGATGCAATTCTGCGACCTGCGACAAGAGTCACCCATTGAACTGACTATCCACCTAAATCATGAAGGATTACAATCTTCGATAAACACCGATAGCTAAACGTAGGAAGAGCCACAGCATCACAAACAACTCGCAATAAACAACCGCCCCAAAGTGCAGAGGCGCCTCCGCATTGCACAGACGCATA
>BOPN01007586.1:17500-22500 GCA_017312705.2 Penaeus japonicus | reverse complement strand
TAGGACCGTCGAACAGATATCTAGCAAGAAAGTGGAATAATGACACGAGGTATATTCCCAGACCGCATTTTACGCTACATTCTAGCACTGACTGTGATGGCTCGTGCGATAACGGTGACGTCTACAGGTTTATTCAGCGTTGCCAGTTCAGCAGCCTTAGTACACGCTTTAGACGGTAAGAGGGAGATGAAACATTGGCTCGATATTTAGTGCTGTATTTAGTTTGCTCGGATCTTTTTGTGCAGATGTTGTTAGCGAACAACAGATGTTTCTAAGCAGCCTCGGTTATCTGGGAGGATATTAACACGGCCTTTTATCTTTCTTTCTTTCTTTCTTTTTTTTTTTTTTTTACGGCCAGATGTTTACCTTTGTTATCGGCAGCCGCATCAGTGCCGCGTACAATCAGCTAGTTTATCATTATTCATGACAGTAGCCTGCGTGACTTCCGCTTGATACCGGAGGAAGATAAGCGCATACTGCTGTGTTGTGGCGACACTGCATGCGCCCCCCCTCCCCCCCCCCCCGGCAAATAAACCCGCCTTCATGCAAATAAGCTGATAAAATGCACAAGAATCCGTGCATAAATGTCTGTAATAACAGATAGGTGGACACAAAGAAAGTTTATCTTTATATATAAACAAACATGTTGGCAAACAACAGTACGTAAACACAAATCTAACAATAAATATAGTGTAAACATATACAGTGTCTGTGGGTTTATGGAGTGAGATATTGAATTACGATAGAGGAAAGCATGCGAGGTAATAATCAAAGGCGGGTTACTCTCGTGTTATTTTCATCAAGTATTATTCTAAATTACAAGGTAAAAGAATTTTTGTTTACTTTACCCAGAACAAATATGTTTTCGGCTCCATTGATACGAAGTTTTGAAAACTCTTGTTAACTAAGGTAACTTTATAACAAGCTTTTTATCTTTTTCATAGGGCAGTGTCATCTTTTTAGTATGGATCTCGCATACTGTATTTCACAATGTATTCACACTTTCATGATTTGTCCTTACGTGCCATATGTGATAAACGGAAATCGAGGTAAAATGTTGTCTGTTAGTCTAGGCATGTGTGTGAGTGTTAGTTTTATACGTGATTCACACACACACACACACACACACACACACACACACACACACACACACACACACACACACACACACACACACACACACACACACACACACACACACGAACTCCATCATACGTGTAATGAAGTTCTCACAAGATAACGCAGAAAAAAACACCGAATGAGGTGATAATATCATTAACATAAATGTTAAATTCTTCGGCTTTTTTTGAAGGATTTATGTCACAACATTATTTGAATTTCTACGCGATTAAGAATAACGGTAAAATGCGAAAAATAGCAAACAGAAAATAAAAGTATAATATCGTGAAATATTCATAGCTCGAAAAAATAATGAATACCGTACACATCGGAAGAAACATATAAACATTGATGTGAAATTATAACATTACTGAAAGTTATCTAGTGAAATTAACAAAACGATGCGTGGATAAAAAAAAATCACTAATTATCAGAGTGTCAGTTGATAAGGACGCAAGAACGGGAGGATGGGGGAAAATTATAAGAACGGAATTTACGAGAATGAGGAAAAAAAATTATGCAATATTGGGAAGTTAAGGGAAACACAGGATATACATGTATCTAGAACACACACAAACACACACACATACGCACACGCACAAGCACACACACACACACACACACACACACACACACACACACACACACACACACACACACACACACACACACACACACACACACACACACACACACGCCCTACAGTTTCATATTTCTTCTTTCTCCAAATTTGATACAGTTATGTGATTGATTATAGCAAATGACGTTTGACAATCATAGTTGTGTGTTGGAGAAACAATAAAGAGGCACAACATGAGTGGGTCCCAATAGATGTAATACTTTTCAAAAGCACTCGCGACTTGGAGATCGACTTGAAGGGATATCCTAAGTGATATCCAAAGACAATACGTATATATTATTGCAATGGCTCATATACTTCGCATTCTGTTGCAGTTGAATGTTGAGAAATTAATCAACTCATGCGGAATGGTAGAATTAACGAACAAAACTGGAACTGCCTTTAGTTAACATTAATACTGTAATATTAGTAAAATAATACTTTTCATAATTGATGCAATGAATCCCGTAATCTTTCTATTCCTTTAATTTGCATGTAAATAGTACGTTGTATCAGACACTGATTTCTTGATTTGAACTTTCTTCTTTTCGCTTTTATAGAAAAGGAAAACAACTTTGCAATAAAAGGGCGTGGAATAGTAGGGTTAATTATTAGAGGTCATAATGAAATAATTATATTCATCATTTGATAATCACAAACTTAAAGATATCACTGCGCATGCTAAAGGACGTTTATTTATGTATCTCAAAGAAATTTAGGTCTCTGATAACATTGTACTGCACAATATTGTTGCAATAAACACATGCACACATAAACACACATACACACACACACACATGTGTGTGTATATATATACACACATATATATATATATATATATATATATATATATATATATATATATATATATATATATATATACATATATATATATATATATATATATATATATATATACATATACATATATATATACACATATATATATATATATATATATATATATATATATATATATATATATATATTTATATCTATCTATCTATATATATATATATATATATATATATATATATATATATATATATATATATATATATATATACTTGGCTACTTACTTACTTGGTGGTGGTTAAAGCCTGAGCCTTGTTAGTAGCTCATGCCAGGGCCATCCTGGGGGACCGCCCGTTTTTTGTCAGTTGCAAGCAACTGAATTTGATGAGGGATGGAATTTGATTCAGCCCTCGTTCTTTCACTACCACATGTTGGTGGTTCATCTGGTACTGAATGTAGCCGTTTATCTATTTTTCTTTTAAACACTTCTACACTGCACTGATATAGGTTTCTTATATCCTTCGGTATGCTAGTAAACAATTTAGGTCCGTTTATTAGGAAACTTTGTTTTTGCATTTTTCTTAAACAGGCATGTTTATGCACTTATCTCAGTGCGATAGCATGTCCTTACCCGCCTGGGGGAATGTCTTACCTGAATTCCCCCCCCTTCAACAGGTCTTGGATTTGGTGTTAAGTTTTCAAAAATTTTCCATACATATATAATGAAGTATTTCTCTCACCGCCTTTGTAGTGAGTACAGACTTAGTTTTATTAGTCTTTCCCAATAGTCTAGACCCATCATATTATCTAACTTGCGTGTAAAGATTCTTTGGACTTGTTCTATCAACATTATATCTTTTGTAAGATTTGGGCTCCATACTTGGCACTGGTATTCTAATCTTGTGATCACTAATATTTTCCATAGTGGTAAAAGGTGTTCTGGGTCTCTTGTATTAAAAGTCCTCATTACCCATCCACTCATAACTTTTCCTTTGTTGACAATCTGCTCTATATGGTGACTGAAACTCATAACATTACTCATATAGAGTCCTAGATCTTTTACTACTTTTTTTCTCCTTAATCTCCATACCTTCGACAAAATATGATCTTGCTCTTAAATTTCCAGTTTGACTATATCTTATGATTTCAAATTTATCTGCAATGAATTTCTTATTATTATCATATGCCCACTAACAGATGGTATGTAGATCCTCGTTAAGTTTGTTTTCATTATCTTGTATATCTATGGGTATACTTATTCATGTATCATCTGCAAATGATGTTACTCTCGAGTGTTTCACACCATTATCAATGTCACCAATCATAATAATTAATAACAAGGGCCCAAGAACGGACCCTTGTGGCACCCCACTCATAATAGTCGTTTCTTTCGAGTAAAACCCATTAATTTGTACTTTTTGTTTACGATTTATTAGGAAGCTGTAAATCCATCTTCCAACTTTCCCCCAGATTCCAAGGTCTTTAATCTTATGTTGCAGAATGCCGTGATCTACTTTGTCAAAAGCTTTTGCAAAGTCTAGGTATATTACATCAACTCTCTATTTTCAGTTAGGTCCCTTAGTATGTATTCGAAGTGTGTCAGGATCTGTGATAAACAAGATCTACCACTTCTGAATCTATGTTGCCCGGGATTTATCTTGTTTTCTTTGTCTAAAAACTGGACGATTTTTTTCCTCACTACCCTTTCAAATATTTTTATTATATGAGATGTTAGTGCTACTGGTCTATAATTTTTGGCCTGACCTTCGTTTCCACCTTTATATATTGGAATTATAGTACCCTCTTTCAGTAAGCTGGGGATAGTCCCCATGTCCAAAGATTTCCTCCACAAAGTTACCAGTGGCTTTGCTATGGTTTCTTTGCAGTTTTTTTTTAAAGATTGCTGGGATTTCATCTGGATTAAACAACGAGTTTGAGATTTCTTGCCATTAGAATTTCTTTTCATTGGATATGAAGTCAGTGAGACATTCATCTTCGTTACTAATAATACTAAAATGTTGTGAGTCTGATATTATTTATCCTATTCTTGGGACACTATAGACTTCTTCATGTTGCAATTTGAGTAATTCAGCCATTTCCTTTGAATCAGTTACCAATGCACCATTATTCTCAAGAGGCCCAATTTCTGTTCTCCTCTTTAACTTGTTTGCATAAGAGAAAAAAAATATTTTGCATTCTGTTTCATAGCTTCCACAGCTCTTTTTTCTTCGGGTGCTTTTTGGTTACTTATAGACAGTTTTCATTTATCTTCTAATAGCCTTATCTCTACTTTGATCCTTTCTCTCTTGACATGATCTGTTTGTATTTTTCAATTTGTTTACCTTATTTTTCTTGTTTCTTAAGATGATCCTTCGATCTCTTGGTATAATATTCTTGTTTCTGTTGTTTTTTGGGGGGAATGGGGCCACAAACATTCTACAAACATCTTTACATGCATTATAAATCC
>BOPN01007585.1:36980-39480 GCA_017312705.2 Penaeus japonicus | reverse complement strand
AACTTAATCATGAGAAAAAATAAATAAATTAAATTAAATAGCACAGGTCTTAAGAGAGACTAACCTCAGTGACTTAAAAAAAACCTTTCTTAATGAATCATCTTCCATCATTACCCCCCCCCCCCCCCCCCCCTCCCCCTCCCCCCTCCCCTCCCCCTCTCCCTCCTTTGGCATCGAACTCAGACACGCGGCGGGGTAGGGGGTGGAGGTCCGGGGGGGGAGGCAGGACTGGACGGGACAGCTGTAAAGGACTTCCTCGGACCTGCGGAAGGAGCTAACTCGCGGATTCCAGGGAAGGTCTGTCTGTGCCTTACATTTATGGGTGAGGGAGCTTCAGTTCGGGGGCAGGGTAGGGTGTGTGGGTGGGTGGGGGTGGGGGTGGGTGGTTGTGGGTGTGTGTGTGAGAGAAAGAGAGAGAGAGAGAGATAGTGTTTGTGTGTGTGAGTGTGTATGAGTGTGTGTGTGTATGTGTGTGTGAGTGTGTATGAGTGTGTGTGTGTTTGTGTGTGTGTGTGAGAGAGAGAGAGAGATAGTGTGTGTGTGTATGTGTGTGTGTGTGCGTTAGTGTGTGCGACTTCGTTTATGACACTAATCTATCCTTGTAAATAACGCTGGAGAGACTGGTTCTTTTGTTTGCAAAAGAAAAGATAAAGCGAGAGATCGATAGCTTGTTATACATCTAATGAAGCTCATTACGGATGTTTGGAGAGGCAGTAAAAAGTAGGTAGAAGAGAGAGAGAGAGAGAGAGAGAGAGAAAATCGCTTTAACTCTCTACCTTCAAAGGGAAGGGTGAGAGATGAAGAGGAATCAAGAGTCAGAAAAAAGGAGACAATTAGGAATAAGTAAAGGGTTGGGGTAAGAAAGTCATGCGGAAAGAGAGAGAGAGAGAGAGAGAGAGAAAGGGAGGACCAGAGAGACATAGATAAATAGAGAGACGAATAAAATAAGAAAGTGAAAAAAACTAGAAATCCAGACGAAGAAAGCACAGAGAGAGAGAGAGAGAGAAAGGAAGGACCAGAGAGAGACATAGATAAATAGAGACACGAATAAAAAAAAGAAAGAAAGAGAAAAAAAAAAAAAGAAAACCAGACGAAGAAAGCACAGAGAGAGAGAGAGAGAGAAAGGAAGGAACAGAGAGACGAATAACAAAAAGAAGAAAACCAGACGAAGAAAGCACAGAGAGAGAGAGAGAGAGAAAGGGGGGGGGGGGGGGGGAGAGAGAGAAAAAAAATCGCTATTAAAGATGTCAGTCCCTGTAAGAATCTCCCGGGGCTCAGACTTCCAACTGAGGCTCAGCCACACGACATAATACAAGGATCACGAGGGACTTAACACATGGAGGATCCGCCTCGACTCCATCTTCACTCCCCCCCCCCCTCTCCTCCCCTCCCCTTCCCCTCCCCTTCCCTGCCCCTCCTCTGCCCCTCCCCATCCCCTACTCCCCCCTACCCCCACCCGCTCTCTCCCCAGGCCCCCCTCCCCTTCCCCTCCCCTTCCCCTCCCATCCCTTGCCCCTGTCCCTGCCCCTGCCCCTTCCCCTTCCTCTCCCCCCCCCCCCCAGTTCTCGGCTATCATGTTAGGGTTCTCGGCGGGCGATAAGTTGTGGCCCAGCGAGCAATACCCAAGCACTTGAAAGCAGAGAATTTCATTGCATAAATATTGAGAGAGAGAGAGAGAGAGAGAGAAAAAAAAATCCTTTCGATGGCTCTTCTTGAATTCATTCTTGGAGTACATGCGTAGCGTAGGAGGAATTGTTTAGACAAAAAAAGAAAAGAAAAGAAAAAAAGGGCGTTTAGGTGAGGAAAGGAAAAATAAAAAAATGAAAGAAAGAAAATAAAAACAAGTTCTTGATATAGTCATTTATCTTCGTCTCTCCTTATAAATGTGTGTGTCTGTGTGAGCGTACGTCGTGTGTGTGTGTGAGAGAGAGCGAAGGAAGGAAAGACAACCAAAGGAACCAAAGGAACCAGAGGAACCAGAGGAATCAGAGGAACACCCTTCACGGACCTCCTCTTCACGGGACACGACCGATAACACAGACCGACCGACTCCCCCGAAATCGCCACGGCCGACCGTCACCGTAACGGCCGCGTCGGGCAAAAGCACCGTAACGGCCGCCCCCCCCCCCCGCCCCAGCCGAGTGACGGACGGACGGGCAGGCGGGTGATACGCCCATATGTGTGACGACGAGGGTGAGGGACAGACGTGGCCCGCGGTGACGCTCATTGTTCGGGCTGTTGTGACGGCGAACCTGACGTGTTAATGCTATGGGACTGACACCGGTATTTCTCCGGGCTTCACTGCCATTTAGTGACATACCTTATGACACGGAGCCCCTGCCAGGACATGTGACACACATACACACACACACACACACACACACACACACACACACACACACACACACACACACACACACACACACACACACACACACACACACACACACACAAACATATTCTGACGTGTACTTAGTAACTCCACCGTAAAAAAATATAT
>BOPN01007585.1:26980-29480 GCA_017312705.2 Penaeus japonicus | reverse complement strand
CCTCTCCCTCCCTCTCCTTCGCTCCTTCTCCCTCCCTCCTTCCCTTCCTCTCCCTCCCTCCCTTCGCTCCCTCTCCCTCTCCCTCCCTCCCTCTCCTTCGCTCCTTCTCCCTCCTTCCCTCCCTCTCTCCTTCTCCCTCCTTCCCTTCCTCTCCCTACTTCCATCCCTCCCTCCCTCTCCCTCTCCTTCGCTCCTTCTCCCTCTCCCTCTCCCTCCCTCCTTCCCTCTCCCTCACTCGCTCCCTCCTCTCTTTCTCTACTCACTCCCTCTCTCTCTCTCTTTCTCTCCTTCCTTCTCTCCCCTTATCCATCTCTCATCCCTTTCTCTTGATTATTACAATTTTTTTTTTTTTTTTTCATTACATCATAAAAAGAAAAATACGGAATAAAACATATGCAACAAATGGAAAAATATGAAGAAAATATGAAATAGAGAGAAAAGAAAGAAAAAAAAGTCGAAAAAATAGGCCGAAAAATAATGAAAAAAAGATAGCAAATCCGTGAATGAAATTAAAGAATGAGAGAAAAATACAAAAAAAAAAAAAAAAAAAAAAAAAAAGAAGAGAAACAAAGAAATAGGAAAAGAAGAAGAAAAAAATATGACGATAAAAAAATAAACCTATACAAAAAAAAAAAAAAAAAAAAAAAAAAAAAAAAAAAAAAAAAAAAAAAAAAAAAAAAAAAAAAAAAAAAAAAAAAAAAACAAGAGACCTTTCCTGACGAAGGCGCGGTGGGCGAAGGGGCGATAGGGCGCCGGCGAGATAACGCGCCCATACCCCGCCCACTCGGCTTATCGCGGCGGGGGCGGCGGGGGCGGTGGGGGTGCGTGTGGAGTGCGCCGATAACATCCAATATAGGTGGGGGGGGGGGTGATCGAGGGGGGATAGGGGGATGATGGAAGGGGTAGGGGGATAAATAATAACAATAATATTGATAATAATAGTAATGGTAATCATGGTTATAAACAGAAATTATTGTTGTTGAAATTATAATGATACTAATCGCAACATTGATAAGAATTATAACAAGATCATGATAAAATGAATGATAATAATGATAAAAATAACAATAATAATAATGATAAAAATAACAATAATAATAATGATAATCGTTACAAAATAATAATCATCATAATATCAATTCATTTATCACAATGATAAAAAAACATAAAAAGAAGAAAATAATAAAAAAAGGAAATTATAAACACATAAAAAAAAATAAATAAAGAAATGAAAAAAAAAAATAATAATAATAAAAAAATAATAATAATGATTCAACAAACTAAAATAATAAAAAAACAAAATTAAAATAATAAACAATCAAAACAATAAATACAGAAAAATAAAAATAAAACGGAGCCATCCTCATCAATAACATCACTAATAAATCACCAACAAAAACCGACACAGAAAACAACAACAACATTGGGAAAACAAACAAACAATTTTAACAGAGATATGAATGAGACAGTAACGTCGATAATAGAAAATGAAATTGAATTAATTGGTAGAAGAATACAAGGCATATCAACCGAATGAAATAGTAGATTGAGAGTTTATTAAGATTAAGCAAATAATAATAAAAGTTGAAATAGAATAAGCGAAATAAATAAAAACTGTAATTAAATATATTGACACGTTTAATAGTGGCATACATCTAATTAGCTTCTTAATAGTGAATTCATAAAATCCATCAACTCAATCAAAAAATACTAAAAAGAATTATAAGATGAATCAACAACATACAAGAAATTTTTAAAAAAATATCTGAAAAAAGTATAGAAAAGGCCTCTCCATATTCTTGAGAGAGAGAGAGAGAGAGAGAGAGAGAGAGAGAGAGAGAGAGAGAGAGAGAGAGAGAGAGAGAGAGAGAGAGAGAGAGAGAGAGAGAGAGAGAGAGAGAGGAGGGAGGCAGAAAGGGTAAGGGGGAGGGAGGGAGAGAGGGAAAGCGAGAGAGAGAGAGAGAGAGAGAGAGAGAGAGAGAGAGAGAGAGAGAGAGAGAGAGAGAGAGAGAGAGAGAGAGAGAGAGAGAGAAGGAGGGAGGCAGAAAGGGTAAGGGGGAGGGAGAGAGGGAAAGCGAGAGAGAGAGAGAGAGAGAGAGAGAGAGAGAGAGAGAGAGAGAGAGAAAACAAACAAGTTGTTGAAGTTGTATCTATTTCTGTTATTGTTATTGTGGTAGTTATCATTTTCGTTGCACTGGTTACTATTAATAGTGGTGGTAATTCTTGTTGTTGTAATTGTTGTGGTTGTTTTGGTGTTTAGTTGTTGTTGTTGTAGTTGCGGTGCTAGTTATGAATAGCAATGGTAATTGTTGTTGTTGTAATCGTTGTTAGTAATGGTATTTTTGTTGCTATTCTTTTTACTATATTTTTCTTTTCATTTTTTTTCTTTTTCCTTTTTTTTCCCACGTTCTCTTCATTGTTTTATCATCGTTTTCTCTTTTATTTTTTTATTTTTTATTTTTTGCCGTGATGTTTAATCCGTTTTTTGTTTTTTTTTCTT
>BOPN01007585.1:15000-20000 GCA_017312705.2 Penaeus japonicus | reverse complement strand
TAAAAATTGTTATGTTTGATTAACCCAAATCCAAGTATGAATATGTTACATTATTTCCCTGGACTACTTCACTCATCGCAATGATAACTATGATGGTAATATACGTAATCAAGGTAACGATAAAAATAATATTGATAGTGATGATTAGCTACAATGATGAAACATTATGATAAATTACAGTGATTATAATAAGGAATAGTACTGGTAATGCTTATGTTATTGTCAATAGTCATATAAATAATGATAGCGATGAAGCTACTACTTATAATAATCAAGACAATAAATTAGCTTCATTCATTCATCATCGCCATCACACACAATTGCCATCATCATCAATCACCGTCACCAACGCCACTGCACTTACGTCAACGCCGCTACCAGGATGTGTACACTCCCTTCCCTCCAGCAATGCACCACGCTAACAAACACAGCAACTGCTTTAGCATTAATGTTCTAGATTGTCTAGAATTAATGATATCTTGTCTGTTCCGAATGCTCCCTCTCTCTCTCTCTCTCTCTCTCTCTCTCTCTCTATATATATATATATATATATATATATATATATATATATATATACATATATATACATATATACATGTATATATATGTGTGTGTGTGTGTGTATGGATATCGTAAAAAAGGCAGCATAATATCGCCTTCATTCGTATATAGGGTAAAATCTGACATTTAGTATTTGTCTTTACATACCAGTAAAACATATTATTTTTATTTAACAACCCAATGGCATTGTTGACCTAATACATAAAATACTTTAGGTTCAAATGAGAGCTCATTGAGGCAACTATATCAATTTCTATTGAAAAACGCCAATTGAGAATAATATAGTCCCTTTTGAAAATACGTAAAGAAAAGATTTGTAATAGAAATATATACTATTAGAGTCGTAACAATACATTGTAGTAATTATCGTTAAACAGAGAACAAAATATTTTGTAACGAATTAACGACCAGTTGTACGTAGAGTGCAGTGTGAAGTATTATTTGTGTCCCAAGTTATTAGAGTGACCACTGCCTCGTCCTGCTAGTCTTAGGAAAGTAGTGTCCTATATGTTTTTCCTATTGTATTTACTATACGCTCAGAGAATTTACATATGGTCGTATTCTGTCTTATTAAAGAAAATTGAAAGATATCTGCTTTGTTACCAATGCGCAAAATTGTCAATTTCAGTACTCAAAGTGCTGAACTATTTATCTATAACTATAACTATTTATCCTACATTACACTAGGGAAATATTGGCTGTTTTTCTCATAGAAATATAAATTTACTTAATTTCTGTTAAGTATCACAATAGAATAGCTATATAGTAAATCAATGACATCTTCATTAGAGATGGGGATGGCAGAGCAGAGAGAGAGAGAGGGGGGTGGTAAGATAGAGAGAGAACGAAAGAGAGAGAGAAAGAGAGAGAGAGAGAGAGAGAGAGAGAGAGAGAGAGAGAGAGAGAGAGAGAGAGAGAGAGAGAGAGAGAGAGAGAGAGAGAGAGAGAGAGAGAGAGAGAGAGAGAGAGAGAGAGAGAGAGAGAGAGAGAGAGAAACAGATAGAGAGAAACAGATAGAGAGAAACAGATAGAGAGAAACAGATAGAGAGAAAGAAACAGATAGAGAGAGAGAGAGAGAGAGAGAGAGAGAGAGAAAAGAGAGAGAGAGAGAGAGAGAGAGAGAGAGAGAGAGAGAGAGAGAAAGACAGAGAGAGAGAGAGAGAGAGAGGGGGGAAAAATCAGGCCCTGTACCACGAGAAGCCCAGCTGGTAAACGAAACCAGGTAAAAATATCCCTTCGAACGCGAATAAAAAACGCTGCCTATACCTTGTCCCTGTCAACCCTGTCCTCGTCTCGCAGCATGCGTATATAACCTCTATGAAGATGGAGCTTAGTGGTCATTATTGCTTGCGTCAGTCATAATCTGTAAACACCGCCGAGCCACGGGAATATTGATTTTCTTGCGTAGGGCAATAGGGGCGAAAATTCTGCTGCATACACTAGGAAGTAAGCCCCTCCCCCTACCTCTCCCCCTTCTCTCCGTGCACGTCCAAGAAGAATGACTCTTATGCAAAGAGGCGGTAGAGCTGACGTTTCCTTCAATCATATTTGAGGCTCGGCAATCAACAAGTATTGCCAATCCGCGTAAGGCAATAATAATAATAAAAAAAAAATATAACAAAGATAAAAAAAAAATAGTTAAAAGTACAGGAATTATGAGAGTAGGGTAGCGCTTATGAATATATATATACTTAAAAGAAAAAGGAAAAAAAGACAGGAAAAAAAAAAAAAAAAATCTGGAGAGGAGGTGAAACGTCTAAATTTTTGCATGTTTTATGACTAGTGGCGGTTGCAATTTGCTTAATTGCCTTAATCTATTATTCGAATTCTTTCCGAATGGTACGAGAGAAGACCAGATTTAATGATAAATTCCGGGTCAACTCCGTGTACCCGATTATAATTTTGATGGCGATGCTGCAGTACCTACATGGAAGGATATTCGGAACTCTGAGCAACAAGTATAGTGCATATGACAATATATATATATAAACATACATATACGCACATACACACACACACACACAGACATACGCACACAGACAGACATACACACACACATATACACACACACAGACACGTACACACAGACATACACACACACACACACAACAACAACAACAACAACAACAAGAACCACGTGAAGGAACGACGGTATGCGCACAGGTCTCCTTTTGCGAACGTCTTAGTAGCATTTGTATATCTGTGTGATTAACCTCCAATTAAAAGATTGTTTGTAGATCCGATTAGAATTACTGATTCGAAGATTAACGATTAGGATGATATGGATGGATTTATAATGATTTGGATGTTGGTAATCGTTGTCGTGGTTGGAGTGGTAGTAGTTGTAGTTGTAGTATTTGTAGTAATAGTAATAGCAGCTGTGATAGTAATAGTATTCCTAGTGATAGTCGTAGTAGTGGTAATTGTTATAGTAGTAGTAGTAGTAGTAGTAGCAGCAGGAGCAATAGCAGTTGTAGTGATATAAAAATGATAAAGATAATAATAATGCTATTGTTATTATCATTATTACCATTATCATTATTAATATTACCATTACTATTATCATTATTAGTATAATCATTATCATTATTATCAATTATTATAACTGATATCATCATTATCATAATACCTAAAACAGCAATCTCAAATCTAATCATGCACCGATAACAATAACAACAAAATAAAACAATCCATATCATAAAAAATATAACAATAAAACGAACAATAACAACAACTACAACCACCATTAATAACAATAATAACAAAGATTGACAACCATCCCACCACATGGCCCGCACAGTAGCCCGGCCTCGAGTGACAGAAGGCTACCTAAGGAGCTTTTCAAGGTCGCACTCCTACCTCGAGGGCTACGACCAGTAAGTCTGCCAAGGGGGAAGGGGAAGGGAGAGGGGAGGAGGAGGGAGGGGAGGGGGGAGGAGGGGGAAGAGGAGAAAGGGAGAGGGGAGGAAGGGGGAAGGGAGAGGGAGGAGGGGGAAGGGGAGAGGGGAGGGGATGGGGGAAGGGAGACGGGAGGGAGAGGGGAGAAGGAGGGAGAGGGGAGGGAGGGGGAAGGGAGAGGGAGGAGGGGGAAGGGAGAGGGAGGAGGGGGAAGGGAGAGGGGAGGGAGGGAGGGAGGGGGAGGGGGAAGGGAGGAAGGAGGGGAAGGGAGGGAGGAGAGGGGAGGGGGAAGAGAGGGAGAGGGGGAGGGATAGGGAAGGGAGAAGGAGGAGGGGGAAGGGAGAGAGGGGTAAGGGAGGGAGGGAGGAGGGGGGGTATCCTTCAGGGTGCATCCAGCCCAGCCTTTGCGGGACCTTGAGACATCGCTCTGGGATTCTCTCGTCCTCTCTCTCTCCTCCTCTTATACCCTCCCTTCCCCCTCCCCCACCCCCTATCTACTCCCCTCCTCCTCTTCTTCTTCTTCTTTTTTCCTCTTTCCTCTTGTTCCCTCCTCCCTCTCCTCCTCTTTCTCTTCCTATGTTCTGTTCCTTCCTTCTCCTCCTCCTCTTGTTCTTCCTTTAGCCCTCCCCCCCCCCAACTATTCTTCCGACCTCCCTTTCCTCTCCCCCTCCCCCCTTCCCCTGCCCTTATGTCCCTCCTATATCTCCCTGCCCCCCTCCCCCCTCCTTCTCCTCCTATCTGCCTTCCCTTCCTCCCCCATCTCTCCTGTTCTTCCTATTCCTCCGTCCCCCCTTCCCCTCCACCCTTCCCCCCCGCCTCTCCTCCTTCTCCTCCTATCTGCCTTCCCTTCCTCCCCCATCTCTCCTATTCTTCCTATTCCTCCGTCCCGTCCTCCCCTCCACCCTTGCCCTTCTTTTCCCTTCCACCCACCCCGCCTCTCCTCCTTCCCTTCCTATCCCCCTCTCCACCCTCCTGCCTATTCTCTCTCTCTCACCTGCCATCCTTATCCCCTGATTACCCCCCCCCCCTTTCCTCCCTATCCCTTGTCACTTCCTTCTCCTTCTCCTGCCCTTCCCTATCCTCTTACACCCCCCTACCCCCATCTCCTGATCATCCTGCTTCTCCTACACCCTATCCCCTCCCCCTTCCCCCCCATTCCTGCAAACCCCGCCCCTGCGACCTTCGACCAGTGATTCCTGTTGAAGATGTGAAAAGGCAGCGGTAGGGGTAGGGGGAGGGAGGGGGAAGGGAGGGGGGAAGGGAAGGGGTAGGGGAAGGGAGGGGGAAGGGAGGGGGAAGGGTAGGGGAAGGGAGGGGGAAGGGAGGGGGGAAGGGTAGGGGAAGGGAGGGGGAAGGGAGGGGGGGAGGGATGGGGAAGGGAGGGGGGGCTGGGGAAGGGGGAGAGAGGAGGGGCGGGGAATCAGGGATAGGAGAGAGGGGAAGAGAGGGGGGGGAGGCTCCTCTTCTTTCTTCTTAGTCTTCTTTAGCATCATATTTTCCTTCTCATTTTCATCTCACTGGTATTTCATTTCCTTCATTAC
>BOPN01007585.1:7500-10000 GCA_017312705.2 Penaeus japonicus | reverse complement strand
CCCCGGCATGATTCGAAGCGCAATTTCGAAGCTTTCCGCAATTTACTCCGGACTCCGCCGCTCACAACCAACCCACCGACCCGCCGCAGCGCCCTTTTGGGGATGATTCTAATTTCCGACACGCGTTTCAACATGTCGTGAATCGGAAGCAAGTTTCACGCGATCAATTTGCTCTCGGGCCGCGCACAACAACACGTTCCGAACGACCCCTAAGTGATTCCCCGAACTACGCCATGTTGTCGATGCGATATTGTCTTTCATCGGCGGAGGAACCGAAGACGGTAACTGACAGCCAACCAGCTTCCAACAGTCAGAAAACTCATCTCCCTGTCTCATCCTCCTAATTACTCCTCCTCCTCCTCCTCCTCCTCTCCTCCTTCCCTCCCCCACCTATCTTCCTCCCTCTCCCTCCCCCACCTACCTTCCTCCCTCCCCCTCCCCCTCCCCCACCTCATAAGCCACTTCCAATCGTCTGACCTCTCCTGAAATCGGCGTTTGTCCTCCGCCCCCTCCCCCCCCCTCTTCTCCCCCCTCCCCTTCTCCCCCCGATACATGACGATCTAAAATCATCAGAAACGTTGCTCAGACTAATATTGTTTACGAAGCAACATCTAAATGAAGCCATCACATTTTCACTAGGGCGCACACCTTCATTAATTTCCTGGCTGTTCTGCAACCTGTAAAATTGCTAATTGCCATCGGGGTTGAATTAAATTAAACAACAGTATGTAGTTCTCGAGCATGGGACTTGTTCACATTACTTAGATTAACGAGCTACCGATGTGCGCTATTATCTAAATAATCTCTGTTTTTTTCCCTGTCTTTACTTTTTTTTCTTTTTTCTTTTTTTGCCAAACTCTATTTTCATATATCAAATTTTCGGGGCCATTAGAAAAAAAAAATAAACAAAAACAAGTCCTAAATAATTCCCCTATTACATAATTCAGAAAAAAAATGAAGTTATGATAGAGTTCTGACGCGCGCATGTGCATTCACGAGTGCTTGCTTGCTTGCTTGCCGGCCCCCGACGAGTGCGTGTGCGCGTGGCCACGTGTGCGACATCGAATCACAAAAAAGATTTATGGAATAAAATCGATTTGGGCGATTCAGCAGCCAAGCATCGCACGTGCGAGGGCTCTGTGCGCAGGGCCGATGCGCCGGTATGACGACGAGCTGCATCCACCTTGCGTTCCCAGCATGTGAGAGCAAGCGCTTGCATCTCCCCCCCACCTCCCCCCCGACATCCCCCCGCCGGCGCCCCTCCCCCTCTCTATCCCCCCGCCGGCGCCCCCAACGCCCCTCCCCCTCTCCCTCTCTCTCCCCGCCTTCGTCCCTCTGCATCCACTATCAGTCACTCCGCTCTCTCTCCTCCCTCTCTCTCCTCCTCTCCTCTCCCCGCCATGCCCCTACCCTCCTCTCTTCTCTTACGTCCCCTCATGCTCTCCCCTCTCTGAAGAGCACCGCGCACGCACATACAGCATGGATGTACGCACGTACGCACACACACACACACACACAAACACACACACACACACACACACACGCACACACACACACACACACACACACACACGCACACACACACACACACACACACACACACACGCACAAACACACACAAACAACATAACACAGCATCTTGTCTTTAATAGAATGAATTTTCAAAGAGCAGAGATCGCAAGACCCTCCATAGACAAAGTTGAGACTTTCTAAGCACATATCAAAGCATTCTACAAAACCCAGTGAAAGCATTTGGTATAATATGACGAACACAAAGTGTAAGCCTTAACATAGCAGATTTCCAGACATAGCAAAGCCTAATGTCGGTGAAAATCAGCATATTTAGTGACAATAGCTAATCACATTTTAACAAAGCGCTGAGAATCCACGCGTTAGTTAAAAAAATAAATAAATAAATAAATAAATAAAAAAATAAACAAAAAAATCATAATAATTACGACAACAATTAATAAAGGTATATATGATGATTCATGATTACAGATCCAGCTGTGGTAATAGTGATTATACTAATGATAATAATAATAAGGAGAATTATAACAAAGATTATAGTAGTGATAATATATATATATCAAAGACGATAATAATAGCCTCATCAATAGTAGAAGTAGTAGTAGTAGTAGTAGTATCAATAATAATAATATTAATAATAATAATGATAATAATAATAATAATAATGATAATAATAATAATAATGATAATCATAACAATAATAATAATCATAACAATAATAATAATAAAAATGATATTAATAACAACAACAATGCTAATGTTTATTATCATTGTCATCAATATCATTAATATTTTCATGATAATAATAATAAACGTGATAATGATAAGGATAACGATAATGATAATAAAAATAGTAATATAATAATAATAATTATAACAGCAACAATAATAACAATGACAATAAAAACAATGATGATAATAATAATAATAGTAATAACAATAATAATGATACCAATGATAAAAATAAATA
>BOPN01007584.1:47500-50000 GCA_017312705.2 Penaeus japonicus | reverse complement strand
TCACCCAATCCCTCAATTCTCTCTTCCATTCTCCCCTCCACCCACCCATATCTCTCAATCCTTCCTCCCCATTCCTTCAACCATTAATTAACAATCAAAACCATAAATCACAGATCATTAACGGACAATCTATCGATCATTCACAACCAATCGTGAGCGAAATTCACCGAAAAAATCCGAAATGAGAGGACACATATGCACGATAATCTTTGGAAAACGATATATTGCAGATGCACGATTTCCTGGTCGTCGGGATTGGGATGGGTGGATTGTTGAAGAAGAGGAGGAGGAGGAGGTGGAGGTGGTGGAGAATAATTATTATGATGATGGTGATAATAGTATTATTGATAATGATGGTGATGATAATAGTATTATTAATGATGATGATAATAATAATGATAGTATTAATAGTAATACTAATAATGATTATAATTATAATATTAAATAAATGATAAATGATAAATGATAAATGATAATGATAATAATTTCAATGATGATAATGATAAGTGTAATAACAGTAATGATGATGATAACAATGATAATAATAATGATAAAAGTAATAATAATAATAACGATAATAACAATGATCATAATAATAACAAAAGAGAGGAGGAGGAGGACGAAGGCGGAAGAGTAAGAAGATGAAGAAGAAGGAGGAGGAGGTGGAGGAGGGAGAACAGGAGGAGGAGAAGAAGACGAAGAGAGATACTATAACATACACACCTTTGTTGGCGATTCCTCCACATCATTGATATTCCCTTCTTTACAAGAAATCCGTTTGGGTTGACAACGATCAGTATGAGAACCGTTCCTTGCGCAAAAGAATCCCGGTTTTCTTCTTCCTTTTCTTCCTCCTCCTCCTTCTTCTTCTTCTTCTTATCTTTCTCCTTCTCCTCTTTCTTCTTCTTCTTCTGCTCTTTCTCCTCCTCTGCTTTCTTCTTATTCTCTTTCTCCTCCTCCTTCTTCTTCTTCTTCTCTTTCTCCTCCTCCTTCTTCTTTTTCTTCCGTTTCTCCTCCTCCTTCTTCTTTTTCTTCTGTTTCTCCTCCTTCATCTCCTTCTTCTTCCTCTTCTTCATAATTTTCTCTTTCTCCTCCTCCTTCTCCTTTTCCTTCTCATCATCTTATCTTTCTCTTCCTCCATCTCCTTCTACTTCTTCTACTCCTTTTTCTCTTTATCCACCATTTCGTTCTCCTTTTCCTCCTTCTCCTCCTCTTTCTCCTCCTCCTTCGCCTAATCATAATTTTCCATAGAGTAAGATACTTCTCCCATTCCATTTCTTTCTGTATCTTTTAAAGCAAAGTAATTCATTACTTTGCTAATTACAAAAATCTACCAAAAACAAAAAAATATTTTGAGATTAAGATTTTGATTCAGATTTTATATATATGTATATATATATATATATATATATATATATATATATATACATATATATATAGATAGATAGATAGATAGATAGATAGATATACATTCTTATTATTATTGTTATTATTATTATTATTTGAGATTAAGATTTTGGTTCAGATTTTTTAAAATAAACATTGATTTTTCAACCACTAGTGTGATCTTATCATATCAATATAAACCCAAAGCACTAAACTCTAAAGCAACAAAACACCCTATTATTTCTATAAAATTTAGAAAATCCAAAAACCATATAATTTTTTTTTTTTAATCGAAATACAACACAGGAACAAACACATTCAACAACCTCTTCACAAAAAAATAAATAAAAAATAAAGAAATTGTTACGTTTCTTCTTCACAAATCTTGATCAAGTTTATATGCAATTAAAACTTGTGTGGAGTGTTTTGATTACTTAATGAAAAGTTGGTGAGGCGGAATGATCGAGGAACAAATAGAGGGCGTCGTGGGTCAGCCGAAGAATGGGGGGTTGGAAGGGAGTGGGGGAGGGAGGGAGGGGGTATTACGACCTTAAAGCGAAGTCGTTTCTTACACTACTTGTTTCTTTTTTCTTCTTCTTCTTCCGGCTCTGTCTCTATCTACGTCTTCTTCTTCTCCTCCTCGTCCTCCTCTTCTTCCTTTTCCTTCTCCTCCTCGTCCTCCTCTTCTTCCTTTTCCTTCTCCTCCTTTTCCTCTTTCTCCTCTTCCTTTTTCTCCTCCGCCTCTCCATCTTCTCCTCCTTTCTTCTCCTCCTCCTTCTCCTCCTCCTAATCCACCTCCTCCTCAAAGCAGCAGAAGGGACAGGGAGTAGGAGAAGGAAAAGGAAGACGAGAAGGAGGAGCAAGAAGGAGGAAAAGGAAAAAGAAAAAAAAGCCGAAGAGGAAAAAGAAGAGGAGAAAGAAGATGGAAGTCTCGGATGTAGGGGAAATCGGGGGGGGGGGGGGGGGGAATGAGTGTAACGAAGTGTGAGAGATAGTCATGAACCAGGAAAGTTTCAAATGGTCTTTGGGATATGAAACAAAAATCGATATGATATATTTGATAGGCATCAATTTGACGCGTGAGAGATATTTTGTTAAAGATTGAATTAATACA
>BOPN01007584.1:20000-30000 GCA_017312705.2 Penaeus japonicus | reverse complement strand
CATATATAGGGATGCTGACGTAATTACATTATTGTTAAAGATCTTTCTTTGTTTCCAGATCCTTCTTTATGCTTGTGTCTTCGTTGCCGATGCCGGTTATACATTTGGGTAAGTGTCCCCTCTACTTGGTATAGAAAACGAAATTTTACAAGTTTCATAGAAAATGTAAATGTTTAGTGGTAACTTTAATAAAGTGAGAATGCAAGAATCTAGTGAATAAATTTTCATACATGTGTCTAAAACTATCAAACGGAAAGAATCTAAGATTTCCATATATGATATATATATACATATATATATATACATATATATATACATAACAGCAGAAATATAATAGATATCTCTGATGTATTGTTTTTTTTACTAATAATTTCAACTGGATAGAATGCACAGGTACTCGTCGTAGATATAACACTGCCAAAAATAGACAAGAAATCCATCTCATAAAATCTTCATCATCCTTCCTTCAACAGAGGAGGAGGTTATGGAGGAGGTGGAGGAGGCTATGGAGGAGGACTCGGTGGAGCAGGAGGTTTTGGAGGAGGAGGCACAGGGTTCTACGGAGGAGGAGGAAGCGTCCCGTAAGTCATGTTCATTTCGACCTCGATTTCATTATTTTTAGAAAAATACTGGAATTGGAATAATGGTGATGGTAATGATGATACTTTTAATGATAATAGCTGTGTAAGAATGGTAATTATAATGATTTTGATAATACTACTAATAATGAAGATAATAATATTGACAATATTAGTGATAATAATGATGATGATAATGATAACGATGCTAGTGATGATAATAATAATAATTATCATCATGATAATAATAGTGATGATGATAAGGATACTAGCGATGATGATGATGTAAATCATTATCATCATTATGATAATAATAAGGATAATAATAATTATTATCATTATTATTATAATTATAGTAGTAGCAATAATAATAGTAATAATAATGATAATGATAATGATAATAATAATAATAATAACAATAATAATAATAATGATAATGACAATAATAATAACAATAATAATAATTATTATTATAATAATAATGATAATAATAATAGTAATAATAATAATAATAATGATTCTATCAATAATAACAATAACAACAACTACAACAACAACAACAACACCTACAATAATAAAGATAATAATAAACACACTCCCTAAAAACGTTTCCCCTTCCAGCGTGTACCTGACGAACGTTCCAACCTACAGCGTCAACGTTGTGCAAGACGTCCACAGTGGGTACTCGACGGGCGTGGTGGGTCCAGGAGCCTTTGGAGGCGGTGGGGGATATGGCCACAGAAAATAGGTCATTGTTATGCAGCTCATTGGGCAACCTTCGTAAATGGGTTTGGTGAATGCTAAGGGGGTGAATGATTGTAAGTTGTTCAGTGACAGGGATGAATGAAAGCATCAATGAAGGTAGAGAGTAGTTATGATGATATGAACGTTCTTGTTTTTTTGGTAAAATGTTTTATGAAATTTAGATGGCTTGTTATAGAAATATTGTTACTTTGTTTCTTTTCATATACAACTTTCAGTCTAATTAAATATTTAAAAAAGTATTACTGTTTGTTTTTCTCTCTACCTCATTACCCATGTGGGAACCGTAGGGAAGTCGGAATGACATATTGAAAGAAACTGCAATGTGTTGCAAGATTAGCACAATAGCAATGCATGATATGGTGTGTGGGTCAACATGAAATGCGTGTAATATATATATATATATATATATATATATATATATATATGTGTGTGTGTGTGTGTGTGTGTGTGTGTGTGTGTGTGTGTGTGTGTGTGTGTGTGTGTGTGTGTGCATTTTCAGATAAGGTGCAGTTTGATCATGAGAGTGTGAAGCACCATCTAATATTTTCTTTCTAACTCAGATCGTCATGCTTTCTTGTTTCCTTCATCGGTACAGTTCTGTTTCACTTCAAACCAGAAACCCCATAATACACAAGAGACGTTCATTGGGAGATGTTCGAGCTGATTGCTTCCATCATCGAGCTTGACGATGGGGGGAGGGGGGCATATATTGGAAAGGAAAGGTAGAACAGTTTACACGGAAGAGATCACTGTAATTTCATTTTCTAATTTTTATTTTCTCTGCCTGTATCACTCCATACTCCCTCCCTAATCGTGTTATTTTCAATGTGGCTCCTGCACCAGGTCATGCAGAAAACTGTTCATCAAAGAAATGGATGAAATGGATTAGTGGAAGCATTAATTGTTATATCTCGATGCTACGCCGGGGGTGTTCTCGTTTTTACTATAATCCACCACAAACTCGCAAATCATGTATAATTATTCATATAAGTAGGGAGCAGAGGTTATATTTGGATTTTCCCAGGTTTTCCAAGAACACATTTTCACCCAATAATTGCACAAGTTATTCTGGACTAAGATGAGAGACATGTTACTTTACCAAACCATTCCAGTCAGTTGTGTAGGCTGGCCTTGGAGTGAAACCTGTAATCTGCCCTTATTTCTTCCTTTCCTATTTATTAAGATCCTGAGCTATTCGTAAAACGATCGGGGGCATTGATAGTGAGGGTTTGTTTAACTGTCACTAAGAAAGTTAAGACTTCCTTCGTCAGGTGAAGGAAATTTTGTCTTTTCTTCAACCAGGTCTTAGGTCATCATTTTTCCATGTGTTTGCCTGCTATTGGACCTAAGCATAAATTTCCGCTCTTGTTTAAAAGTTTTTCGAAGAAACATCCATGGCGAGGGTATGTATGTATGATTGATTACCCAGATGAGTATATGTGAGCTTGTCCGTGCTGTTTACTTTTTATCAGATTTCCTCATTAAATTTTCTTCTATCAACAATATTGGCAGTTGCTTTTTGAACTGAGGACTCATCCAAATAAATGATCAAGCATCGCATTTCACTTCCCTTCATCTTCCAGTATTCAGATATTTACCAATTAGGGGATGCTGAACTGCCTATGTCTGACTCCAGGAGGTGCCAGGGTCGGGAAAGGTTGGGAAACACTGCTCTAGATACTTATTGTCTTGACTGTTACAATAATACTTTAGTTCCTGCCTTTCTTGGAAGTCAGAGTAGCTATTCATCAAGATTACCTGGTACGGGACGTACCATTAGCCTGGTGAATGATTAATGCAGTGGAAAGCCATTTCTTTGGAGAATATGTAAGATTCTTGTATCCACCAGGGCCTATATAGTGTCCACACTAACGAGTAAGAGATATGGTGACACTGTTCTGCGAATGAATAGCAACCCACTATTCTCTAAACTAGTGACAAAATGCTAGAATCATGGAATATCACTGCATACTGTTACTAAACTAAGAAATCATCAAATGCTGTACGGAGGCTCTTCCTCTGATCATGATTTTTGCTCGCTAGGGATCACTTTATGAACTGACCTCTTCTAAACTTTAGCTCATCCCCTTTGTGGGGTATGCATAAACCAATATCAACCTTGTACTCAAGCTCACCCTGCATGCTGTGGTTGAACTTATTTACTCACAATGACTCAGTGTATCCATTTAATTCTTCAATATGGAGAAATTATATTACTGGTGAGAGAGATGAAGACTGGGGGTGGGGAGGGAGAGAAAAAGGAGAGAGTTTAGGGGATGCAATTAGTGTATTATCAGTTCTTTGTATTAATGTGATGAGGTGTCCTGACAGAAAATTAACACAGCAATGCCAACTAGAAAATGCAGTGTGATAGCACAACTAGGTGCTCTGCCTCATGCTGTGACAGGCAGACTTCACCTTGAGACAGAAAGGTGCAGGAAGTGGACCCATTTAAGTGGACCCACAACCGATTATGGCGCAAATAGTACCATTTGTTATTTGGTAAGGGTGCCATGCCTGGATGTGTGTATATACTGTGGTTGATGAGATGGAAAGTGTATATTTTAGTATAACTATTAAGTTTTATTTTACATTTAAAACTTTTTTAAGAATTTTAATTTTCTAACAGAAGTAAAAATAATAAAACTGAAGATTTTTACCATAACATATTTAAAAGATGGAATGGTGGCAAATCTTTTATCAGGCTCATTATTGTAGTTTAATGGAGAATTGAGTCTTAGGGTGAAATAAAATAATTTCAAGATAAAAGGCTGTTATCTGTAGAAGTATGGGAGTTTTCTTCACCATTTCCTTTCATAAGCCTTTTTATTTTGCCTTCCTTTGGAAAATAATACAACAGCAAAAAAAATCAAAACAATATATTAAAGCCCAGTGCCCTGCTGGACATATGGCACTTGGATACAAAAAAATAGAAACAAAAGCATGTGTACAAATTTCTTGACTTGTTTTCACAATTCAGACTAGGAAATGTTAGATCAGTCATGTAGTATTTATTGGATTAAGGTAAATTTATCATATTTTATCAATTTAAATGTTGTAGAACAATACATTTGATTTAACATTGAGAGTTTTTATCATCATGACAAATTCAAAACAGAATTATAATGCCCTGCTAGAATTAATTCTAACATAGTAGATAGGTTAATGATATCAGCATTTTTTCATTACCCAGGTATTACATTCAAAGCAATTATGTAAACAACTTACAAAGGCCTTGCCTTAAAAAAATAACTTCTGTTTTGATTTTGAAAACAATACCATTCACAGTCATTACCCATCATTACCAAAAGAAATGTAATTAAAAAAAAATAAAGAGGTAAACACAACACAAGAATGCAGGCACTCAAGATGAAAATTCAGGGTGCAAAAGTGAAATTATAAAATGCAGGAGTGAGCTCTTGAAAAAAAAAATTAAATAAGATAAAAGAGACATACAAGATGAATTGGCAGTGAAAGTGTAAAATAAATACTAGTAGTCATGTCACACCTACACAGTTACTGCATTGTTGCTTTAGTCAAGATTCAAAGAGTGTGCCTAATTATGCAATATACATTAAATAGCATTAAAAAGATAAAATATCTGAGATTCAATTTAGCCACTGGCCACGCAAAACAAGAGGTGGCCGAAGTTGAAGCCTCCCGATGTGCGTGCCGAAGAATGGGCTTTTGCTCATGGCTTATATAAGAGGAAGTCTGAGGATGCCCAGTGGTAGTGTGACACTGACGAGGAGTTATGGTTTCTTAGAGGATACCAAAGGAAGCCCTTTAGGAAACTTGACCTGTTCATGTACAGATCCTCAAACTGAACTGTCCTGATTATTGAAATCCCAGTGTGAGGGTTAGCTGCATAAACAACTGGTGAACTCATACTATATGGACTAGTTAACTTTCAAAAGCATACATGTAGCAGTGATACTACTTTTAAGCTAACTTGCTCTCTTGCTCTCCTATAGTAAAACAGGTGACTGTTTATAAAAAGTTTCTCTTGGGCTTTTAGTGCACCATACTTTTTGTTCTTATTTTCAAAAATAGTAATAAAGGAAAAGACAACACTGGGCCAAGTTAGTACAAGAATAATTAACTTCTTTCTGGGTGAAAAGTAAGATAAATCATTAGTTTAAGGCCTAATTAATAAATTACTAAAATGTTATAATAAAACAACAATTTATAAAATGGTTGAGAAAAGTCATCTTATTTTTTTATAAATACATAAAATGGACCTTGCAAGATGGATTATACAGTGTAATAACAAGAGATTTGTAGATAATGCATTCATACTTCCTTTCCTAATGCCAAAACAAATGATAAATGCATATAGGCACTATAAATTACTTAATGGTTTTCTTTCTGGTCTATGTAACTAAAATTCACAGAAACATCCAAAATAAAATAACAACACAAATAGCAAAAGAGGAAGTGACACATTCTAGTCCCACTAGGAACCTCAGCATCGACACAAGGGCACTTCAGTCTGTCGGAGCTCCCAAGCGAGTCCTATTGATGCTGACCCAACATCGCGTTGAACTACTCCCTACTTTCAGCTCTCACAACTATCTATCTGCAGGATGGCCCCTCGCTTCCTCACAATTCGTCGTCGAAGCGGTCGAGGTTGTGCAGGTGATCGCCGTAGTCGGTGGCCTCCGAGCCTACAAACACGTCATGGTGGTCCAGGATTTCCAGGAAAGACAACAAATCATCGTTGTCATCATCTGCTGCGGCGAAGAGGTGATCCACCTCGTCCTCGGCTATGTCCCTGGAAGAAAGGGAGACCAGCCTTGTGAGTCGATGAAAGTCAATCATAGTTTGGAACTATTATCACACAGCTCGGAAAACTTTTCTCTTTATGATGATACGTAGAGCAGTGATTTTGTGATTTTAAGGAAGTGACAATTATGAACAGTAACACAAAAAATAATAGTACATAAATAAATAATAAAATACATTTATGAATTCTATAAGTAATAAAAATAAGATATAAAGTGGGGTCAAAAGGACAAGAACATGTGTGTGTGTGAACATGCATATATATGAGTGTAGGTGAGATTACAAGTGAGTACAAGTACAAGTGAGTGTGAGTGTGAGTGTGAGTGTGAGAGTGAGTGTGAATATGACAATGAGAGTAAGAATGAGTGGGAGTAAGAATGTGTGAGAGTAAGAGTGAGTGTGAATGTAGTGTGTGTGGTGTGTGGTGTGTGGTGTGTGGTGTGTGGTGTGTGGTGTGGGGTGTGGGGTGTGGGGTGTGGGGTGTGTGGTGTGTGGTGTGGTGTGTGTGTGTGTGTGTGTGTGTGTGTGTGTGTGTGTGTGTGTGTGTGTGTGTGTGTGTGTGTGTGTGTGTGTGTGTGTGTGTGTGTGTGTGTGTGTGTGTGTGTGTGTGTGTGTGTTTGTTTGCTTTACATGCAAGGTGGAGCTAATCCCAAATGACATTCATGCCCTCTCTCTTGTTATTTTTTTTTCTTTCTCTATCTTCTCTTGCCTTCTTTCTCTCCTTCCTATCTTCATCTCCATCTTCTCCAATTCTCCCTTCCTTTTTTTCTCCTTCCCCAATACTTTTAATCACATTTTTACTACCAATCTCTTTATCTAACTCTATCCATCACTCCTTTCCTATAACTTTCCCTTGTTCCCTCCCTTTCCCTTTTTCCCTCTGTCTCTTTTCCTTCTTCTCCTTACATTCTCTTCTACCTTCCCCCTTCTCTTTCTCATCTTACCACTCCTTCCCTCTCCCTCATACACTTCCATCTTCCTTACACTCTTCTTGGCTTTTGTCCTCCCTCCTGTCTTTCTCACTCTCATTCCTTTTCTCTCTTTCTAACTCTCACTCTCAATCCTTTTTCTCTGTCTCACTCCCACTCCTTTTCTCTGTCTCACTCCCACTCCTTTTCTGTCTCACTCCTACTCCTTTTCTCTGTCTCACTCCCACTCCTTTTCTCTGTCTCACTCTTACCTCTTTAATCTGTCTCACTTTCACTCCTTTACTCTTTCTCACTCTCACATTCCCCGTTTCACTTTTCCTTCCATTTCACCTTTCACCTTTCACTATTTTCTCCTGCTTCCTCTCTTCTCTACCTATCCTTCCCTCATTCCTTTTTACACTCTCACCCTTACTTCGCTTTTTTCCCTACTTTTCCTAATTTCACTTACCTTCTTTAGGGAACAAAGATAATAACAAGAAGATGACAGAAGAGTGAGAAAAAAAATGTTATGTTAGCATTCTCTGTTACAAGTTACATATGTATACTGTAAAGTACGTATATATAAAACACTTATATATGCACATCTATGCAACCCTACTCGTTTGTTGGGACAACCCAGGCCAGGATCTCATGGCGGTCAAGGATGCCGTTGCCATCTTTGTCGTGGTCGTTGTCGAACTTGTCCTTCTCAGTCAGCAGCCACTCCCGGTCTTGTTCTTTCCCTGTCAACCACCACCAGCATTAACACAAAAACCAAGGGCAAAGCATAACCTAAAGCAGTTGTATGTGCTACATACATGCTTACTCAAGTGATCAGTCAGATCTACCCGGCACCAATCATGCAAAGGATACTTACATGCCGTGGGACACACCCACGGATCCCTCTTGTGGAGAAAGGACCTGTTCCCTCAGAGAATGAGAGTGGAAGAGGCCTAAACCCTGATGTGACGCATTGATCCAAGCCTACGCTAGAATAACAAAAGCAACGAGGGTCCACACCATACTCTCCTATAGCACTGATACACCTATTACCAAAGGCAAGGCTTCTATCAAGAATATTGTCAGAAAACATTAGCCTTTCGAAAATGTTATCCCAGCAATAATGCTCTGCCTATACTAGGTCCACTTCCAGATATTCTTGTCAAATATCTAATATGTCAGCAATATATTCAGAAGAAATTAAGAAAAAAAAATAAAGACAAAAATAAAAGACACTGGATATAAAATAAAAAACAAAAACAAAAAAAGACATACAAAAATACATAATTGAGAGAATGCCTATGCAAAGCAGATCGATGTAAAATGCCTAAAAGCCATTTTAGTGCAAAAAATAGTGAAAATAATCATACCTTCAATGAGGCTCTTTTATCAGCTCATCGCTTTGCTTTCACTATCCTGGCAAGTAAACAAGTGCAGAGTACAAATGTCTGCCCACAATGTGATCCTTTGCACGCACACACACACAAAGCCAAACTCCTCTCTTCCACTTGGAAAACCTTTAAATGTTCAAAACCACAGAAGAGGTCAACAAACTTCTAAACTCTTCTTGATTCCTCTTCCTCCTTGAGTGGAAGGACAGAAGGATCTTCGGCCCTCTGATTTTTGGCCCATGTACTAAGCAACACTTGAGGAGCTTTGATTCATTCTTGGTTCGTAGTAGCCAAGTGTGATATTAGCAACGGTTCAAAAGCAGGAAAAGGATAAAAAGGGGGCACTGCCAGCTAGCAGGTGATCAGATACAAAGCTATATGTACATTCCACAAAAGATAGTTATGCAAAAAAATAAAATTAAATTAAAAATGAAGGCTTAAAGTGGATCTGTACAAAATCCAAATAAATATATAGACATTGAAATACACATATACTGTAGCTATGTATGCATACAAGATTGCATCATTATATGAAGCTATATATGTACATGTATGTGCATTTGTCTTTACTATGTATCTTTATTTTGTATGTTTGTATATTTGTATGTATGTATGTATGTATGTATGTATGTATGTATGTATGAATTATGTATGTATTATTTATGTATTTAGATAAAAATGAGTGAATGCACAAATGCACAAATGCATGAATGCATAAATGAATGAATGAATGAGTGGAAAGATGTTTTGCATATATGCATGTTTATAAGTGTGTGTGTGTATGTGTGTATATATATATGTTTGTGTGTGTGTGTGTGTGTGTGTGTGTGTGTGTGTGTGTGTGTGTGTGTGTGCGTGTGCGTGTGCGTGTGCGTGTGCGTGTGCGTGTGCGTGTGCGTGTGCGTGTGCGTGTGCGTGTGCGTGTGCGTGTGCGTGTGCGTGTGCGTGTGCGTGTGCGTGTGCTTGTGCGTGTGCTTGTGCATGGGCGTGGGGGTGGGGGTGGGCGTGCGCTTGTGTGTGTGTGTGTGTGTGTGTGTGTGTGTGTGTGTGTGTGTGTGTGTGTGTGTGTGTGTGTGTGTGTGTGTGTGTGTGTATGAACATGTGTGTGTGTATGAACATGTGCATGTATGTGTGCATGTGTGTGTGTATGAACATGTGCATGTATGTATGCATGTGTGCACATGTGTTGTGTGTTGTGTGTTGTGTGTTGTGTGTTGTGTGTGTGCGTGTGCGTGTGCGTGTGCGTGTGCGTGAGAGTGAGCGTGAGTGTGAGTGTGAGTGTGAGTGTGAGTGTGAGTGTGAGTGTGAGTGTGAGTGTGAGTGTGCGTGTGTGTGTGCGTGTGCGTGTGCGTGTGCGTGTGCGTGAGCATGTGAATGTGAGTGAGAGTGTATTTGTGTTTGCATGAGTGTGTTTGTGTGTGCATGCATGCTTGCATATGAGTGTCTGAGCATTTTTGTGTATCTGTGTGTAAATATGAATGTCTTTGTGTGCATGTGCTTTCCTGTGTATGAATGTGTATACATAAATACATAACATATAAAACCCTAATAAATAAGAAATAAAATAAAAATT
>BOPN01007583.1:55000-56970 GCA_017312705.2 Penaeus japonicus | reverse complement strand
GTGTGTGTGTGTGTGTGTGTGTGTGTGTGTGTGTGTGTGTGTGTGTGTGCGTGCGTGCGTGCGTGCGTGCGTGCGTGCGTGCGTGCGTGCGTGCGTGTGTGCTTGCGTGTGCATGTATGAGTGTGTGTGCATGTATGAGTGTGTGTGTGATTATGAGTGTGTGTGTGATTATGAATATGGGTATGAGTATGAGTATGAGTGTGATTGTGAGTGTGTGAGAGGGTGTGAGTGTGAGTGTGAGTGTGAGTGTGAGTGTGAGTGTGAGTGCGAGAGTGTGTTTCAAATACCTCTGTATTTCCATTTAAATTAGGAAGTGGAAGTGTTTATGCGTGTGAGAGACTACGCGACAACGATAATGCACATAAAAGGGGCCACTTGCATTATACGTGAGTTATAAACAAAAACCTATGAATAGCAAACATTCCATCATCAACATATACATATATTTTTCAATTTTCTTGTCAACCAGATATTTCTGCAATCCAGTCACAACCCAACAACAGAAGGAACGCACAATCAATACAATATAAATAGATAAAAAAAGGCCCTGAATACATTATGGACATTCCTTGGTTGCCAGCGGGTTGCAAATAATGTTGATTATGTCATATATAGGCTTCCCTTGCCTCGAATAAATTTTTAAAGGATGAACTTCAGAATGACCTTCAAAGTGACCCCGGGCAAGCGAAAGCCTCTGGGAGCAATATTCAATGTTGAAGAGAAGAGGAAGAGGAAGAGAAATGGATGAATAAAACAAAGGTGAAGACGATTTTTTTCTCAAAATTAGAAGAGGATGAAAATTAAGGAAATTGGATAAAGAAAAAAAATAGGAGAAAATGGGAGAGAGGTGAATAATTTGGGTGACGAAACGAAAAAGAAGAAAAGAAGAAGCAGAAGAAAAAGAAGAGAAAGACGACAAAGACGATAACGAAGACAGAGGAGAAGGGAAAACCACCTCTACGGTAGAAGAAAGACAAACAAACAAGCAAAGGGAAGACGACGAAAACGACAATAAACGAATACAGGAAGAAGGGAAAACCACCTCTATGGTAGAAGACAGACAAACAAACAAACAAAGAGAGAACAGGAAAGGGAAGACGACGAAAACGACAATAAAGACGACGACGACAATCAGAAGGACGACAATCAGAGGGACAACAATCTGAAGGACGACGCAGTATTCTGAGCCGATGGCTTCCTCGCGTGACACCTCAGCCCTGCCCCGACCTCGCCTCGCCTTCCTCGCCTTCCTCGTGATCCGTTCGCTGCGTTTGTCTGTCGGTTTTTCCTGTTGGCGCTCTGTAACCTGACCCTCTGATTGCTTAGCTGTTTTCCTTTTTCTCTTTCTTTTTCTTCTTTTCTCTTCTCTTTCTCTGATTTGTTTCTCACTCTCCTCATTTCCCATTCTTATTTCACTCTGTCCACGCCACTCACTCCCTCATTCTTCTCTCTCCCTCTCTCTTCCTCTTCCTTTGTTTATCGGTTTCCCACGCGCTCTTATCACTTCCTCTCCCCCACTTCCCCCTTCCTCCTCCCCCTTTGCCCCTCCTCCCTCTCCCTCCTCCCTCTCCCGCCCACCTCCCATTACTTGCCGATCCAGGAGGGAGATTAAGACAATAAAATTATAATCTTGACAGTAGGTATTATGCGGCCATTCCCACTATCATGTATTTCATGATAGTTACTATTCCCAAAAATCTTTTTTTTCTTCTTGCATTTTCTTACAGAGTTATTATTATTTTCTTTTATTTTCATATTCTAATTTCTTTTCTCGACTCAAACGGGGGTTGGGGGGTCGTAATGATACCATAGGGACGACAACGCTCACCCGCCACACGCCGGCACGTCACGCTATTTGATGCAGTGTTGCGAATCATGCCAAGCTTTAGCAACGTGATGCAGTGAACTAAGCGCTGACAACAACCTCCTACTCATAACGTGCAAAGAAGAATACAATAATACTAAACCTC
>BOPN01007583.1:40000-45000 GCA_017312705.2 Penaeus japonicus | reverse complement strand
TGCCAAACATCTCTCCTTCTCGAACAATGGCTGGCTTACCCGGTTGTTTAAAGCAGCACAGGTAGGTAATGATGGAGGGGAGATGGAGGAGGGGGATGAGAGGAGGGGAGATGGAGGAGGGAAGAGAGAAGGGGAGATGGAGAAGGGATGAGAAAAGAGATGGAGAAGGAAAGAGAGGAGGGGATAGAGGGATGGAGGAGGTTAGATGGAGAGAGAAGACTACAGTAGGGTAGAGGATAAGCAGAGTAGGGGAAGAGAAGGAAAAAAGAGGAAGGGAGGAAAGGAGGAAGGGAGGGAGGGTAGAACGGACAGGGAAAAAGGGTGGAGGGTAAAGCGGATAGAGGGGGGGAGGAGGAGAGAGGAAAAAGGGAAGGGGGGTTGAAATCGTGGGGGGAGGGGCGGAGGGGCAGAGTGTCACAGAGAGAGAGAGAGGGAAAAAAGTGTTATCAAAGGTACGGTACTTGATCCACCCTATCTTTCCCAACCCCTTTTACTCCAATTAACTAACTACGCTCCACCCGGCGCGGCGGTTCAAGGCAGGTCAGGCGAAACGGTTTCCCCGCAACTTAAAATTAACCGGCGCCTTCAGAGAGACTTCCCCCTCTCATCCCCTATCAACCTCACCCCCCCTCCCCACCCCCACCTTGCTCCTCCCCTCGTTCCCCGGTTGAAAACGACTCCCCGCCCGTTTGCTACTCTGGACTGACAGGCTTTTAAACTGTATCACAACACACTGCGCCAACAAACACGGTTCTCCCGCATGTGTATTTGTTTATGAAGACGTGGTGCAGTAGTGTGTCGAGTCGACTGAGGCTGCAGGTGTACGGGAAGGGGCAGTAGGTAGGGAGAGGTGCGGTAGGGAGGGAGAGGTGGGGGAGGGTAGAGTAGAGGAGACGGGTGGGGGCGAGGGGACGATGGGAAGAGGAGAAAGGAAGGTGAAGACGAAAGGGAAAAAAGGTAAAGAGATAGAGTGAGGGGAGACTGAAGAAAAGGTACCGACCATGTTTCGTTCACTTGTCATTCATTGATGAGTCAGTTCAGTTCGATTCAGTTCAGTGAGTCACACACTGCAAAACTGATAACAGATTACATCGTGCCAACTAAACCCCCATGAAAGTAACCACACATTCCAACACGGGGATTAAACAGCTTAATCAAACAGTTCTGCACCACAGAGAGAGAGACCAATTAACACGAAGGTGCGCTGCTGAGTGCCCCCCCCCTTCCCCAGCGCCTTTCCCCCAACCCCAGTGATGAAACAAGATTTGTATGGTCAACACAACAGACCATGAATAATGGATAAACACAATACACCCAACTAAATAAGGTCTTGACCGCTGCAGCACGGAGCGTCAATAGCAGCAAGAGTTGCCAGGCGTTTCTTTGCATAATTCAGGTTATCACGACCTGGGATGATCACTTACGGTTAATGTGTCTGTGGAACTGAGTGTGGAAATAAATCTGTTCCTTGTGACTTTTGTGATATAATCAGTCAATAAACATCAATGCTCATATTGTATTTGATTCTCACAATCAATATAATTAATACAACTATTGTTAGGTAAGGAGAGCCCAGTTGTTAGACAATGTTAAAGATGGAAACCAGATACTAAAATTACGAGAATTACATACACCTGTCATCCATAAATGAGACAATCTAGATGTCAATGAATGCAATCTAGTAATCTAAAAAAAATCATAACCACCGTTCAGATAATTAAGCAAGGTAATCAAAGTTTTTAATCAGCACTTCCTGTGTGATGCACCCATTACTCTCCAGGTATTTTCGGCAGACACCAGGATATTGATTTTCCACTAAAGGCAGCATGATGTGACTCACGATATCAATAGAAGTGAATAAATCATGCGACCCTCAATAAATCCATGCCTCCTTTTCTATTTGATCTTTATGTGTCTATTCATCCGTGTAATGTTTGTTTTTTTCTGAGAATAATTTCGGAAAAGAAGAAAAAATCACTTATTTTAATGAGACATATCCCGTAAGCCATCCTGGAGCTTGTGAACTACATATTTGCCTGTGCAACGTATGCAATGGGGTTGAGCAGAAGGGTAAGGTTCAGCTACCTAAAAGGAGTCACAAAAAAACAAGGAAATTTTTTTATGAGTCTCGACAAGGACCGAGAAAGCCACTTTTGCCAACGTCTAGTTTTGGAAAGATTTCAAACGCCACATCACAAACTACAGAATCCACAAACTAGGGCCATGGAATAGCATCATTACGCTAATATCATCTGCAGATGCAATATCAGGCCACTAGGGCACACGAACCTCCCTCGTGCAAACGCGTAACCCCGTTAAGTGGGCACCCGCACCCGAACGCGCACACACCCACTTCAACGCATCAAACCTGTAATTAAAACAAATCTATCAAATAAATCAAGTCATATCTTAAACATCCGCTTCAGAACCATCCTCAAAGCTGCCTCCATGACACTATAATCACCATACAGCCTATACAAATTAAGATAAACAAATAAATAAAGCACAAAAACACGAACTCACGACGACAACACAGCTCGCTCGCACTCCGCATAAAAAACATTCCTGGCCCCGCCCCCCTCCCCGGAGTCCTCCCCTCTCCCTCTCCCTCCCCCCCCCCCCGCCATACTCCCTCTCTCCACCACTACGACCCCACCATACGACTCTACGACCACCCCTCTACGAACCGAGAGTAGCTCTTGGTAACAGCCTCGACTCGACCACGCGGACAGACACCATAAGGATTGGCCGCGAGTTTACGATCACGTGACGCTGTACTTTGGCACGGACCTCTTTAGACGGAACTCGCTTGCTTAAGGAAGTGATTCACCTCTTGGGTTAGTCTGGCACGGAGTGTATCGTGTAAGCGGGAGTATGAAAAGTGGGTTAATTTCATTCCCCGTACTTATTTTTCTGTGGTGTTGTTTTGTTTTCTTCGTTCTTGTTTTTCCTACGAATCGTCTATCATTTGCCTGTCCTTGAGCCCGAGGGAAATTTCACCACGCTGTGATTTTGAGGGCTGGCGAATTCCACGACGTCGTTTTAGTTGTGCAGGTCGTGAAGGGGAGGGTAAGTAGGCAACATTATGTAGACGCAGGTCGTGTCGGCCAACACACGAGGCGCCAGTGTATCGAAAAATAAATCACACTGCTAAGTGCGGACTCCGAGTCCCGACACCAAGTTCCCTCAAACTTTCCCTTTCGTCAACAATATATACGTACCGAGCGCTGCAAACATCAAACAAAGGAGTAAAACGTAACCTCAACGAACACTTACCTTTAAAACCCGAAATTATTAATCCAAGAACCGTAACTCGTCACAGGAATCCGGAGTTATCATACAAAATACCACACAACTTTTCCTCTAAGAGAGCGGCGTATTCTCACCCTACCACGTCTGTACGATAACTGTTCGCTGGAGACTTGCCTGGCAGCGACCTTCGCCAAGGGACGCGGCAGCCAAGTAGTCATTTTACTAATAATATATTTAGATCCATTCTCACTCATAAACCATCTGGTATTTTAGATTTCCCCGATTCAGAATTCAAACTCCTCCTAAACTTAAACTTACATGCAAAATGTATTTAATGATCTAATGATAATGAGACTTGTTGGAAGTACCTGATGGCGCCGATGCCATTCTTGTCCGAGAAGAACGAACCGTACTATTAATCCAAGAAACCAGTTCTCAAGGCAAAGAGGTTACTAGGGTTAGATGGCGTAACTTCTTCTGTCTGTCATGGCACCCTTGCATCTCCTTCCTCTGAATATATGCTTGTGATTGCAGCATGTATGCATATGTTAGTTGCGCATGATGCTTCTACATGCTTTACGTGTGTGGGTGTACGACAGAGCGCGTTTGAGTGTGCATGATATAGTCGTGTTGCTGTGCGCTCGTGCGTGTGCATATAGTACGTGTGTGTGTGTGCGTGTGTGTGTGTGTGTGTGTGTGTGTGTGTGTGTGTGTGTGTGTGTGTCAGTCAGTGTGTGCTGAGTGGGTCTGTGTATGTGCACAGTTAATGTCTCCATGTGTACGTGTTCCTTTGCCTAAATGTTCGTCTCTTATCGCCAGTGTGGTAATGGATATGTGTGTACGCGATGACAGGTATCCGATTAGGTATAACCTTTATCACCCATATTAGATTTCCATGACAGGCATAACCTTATCGCCGTGTGGCCTCCCAAATAAAGGCGTAGGGTTGACGTAATGAAAATGGGTGGTCATAACTCTTGACAAGGCAGCCGATAGGCACAAGTTGAATAAACCCACGCGTACACACAAACATGCGTGTATATATGTATATATATATATATATATATATATATATATATATATATATATATATATATATATATATATATATATATATATATGTATATATATATGTGTGTGTGTGTGTGTGTGTGTGTTGTGTGTGTGTGTGTGTGTACATATATGTTTGCGTGTATGTATATGTGTATATCTATCTTTTCAAAATCAAATACTTTATCCCATTAATTACAATGGTTATTCTATGTACATGTATAGTATTTACATAGTGCAACAGCGTAGTATTAACATAGACAGTATAAAATGCATGTGTAGCCAATATAGGCAACATATTAACGTCACAAATGACTGAAATACTGCGTTTGGCTTGCTGTTCAAGCGCCTGATGTCATTGATAATTCAAATGATCTTTCAGTTTTGTTTTAGATGTACTTAGGTTGGAAATATTTCTAAGATTATGTGACAGATGGTTCCAGATCTTTGGGCATCGGATCTGCATATTTCTTGCCCCTGTTTTCATATTTGATCTTTTGGTATACAGATTTTTTTTTTTTTTTTTTTTTTTTTTTTTTTTTTTTTTTTTTTTTTTTTTTTTTTTTTTTTTTTTTTTTTGACTCCCGTTGTCCTGGCTATTGTTTGTGTAGGTAGAAACCAATGTGGATTTTGTGGATGAGTGTAATTGTGTCTTTGTTGGACCTTTAACCATATTATATTCTGCTCGTTTTTGTACT
>BOPN01007583.1:20000-22500 GCA_017312705.2 Penaeus japonicus | reverse complement strand
ATATATATATATATATATATATATATATATATATATATATATATATATATATATATATATATATATATACAGTATCAGTGACTTATGTCATCATTTAGTGTTTGGCACTATAGAGTATAGTGAATTAGTGAATCATGATGAATCGACCGTAGATTTAAGAACCAATGACGTTTCATTAGTATATATATATATATATATATATATATATATATTCGCAAAGAGATATACATGAAGAGAGCATAGTAATATCATTACGAAAAAACACGAACAAACACTCTATGAATCAACCGGTCTTTTCCGATGCGCTGTATTGTGGTCGAATGTTTCCAGGCATGTGAACACACGCGTATATCATCACATTAACGTCATATATATCAAGTATATGATTCCATATATTTCAAGAAGATATATTCAATGAATTCGTTCGTTCTTTCGAGCGTATTTATCATGAGACCAGAACTAAGCATAACTAAGCTTTAGAATAGCTATTCAAAGCTTCGACCGTCAGCTTGGAAACAAATGCAAATGTTAAGTTAATAGTTAAGTATTATGTCATATGTTTTATTTTACTTTTTATATGTTTCATTTTTTTTATGGAAGCAAAACTATACACATGTACTTTTCATAATGACGCAAAGAGAATATGAATAAATATAGATATGATAACATAGAGTATCAGAACAAAAAATATGGATTTTTTTTTCAGTAAATCACCATGAAGTATATAGGATTACTCTATGAAAGAGAAAAAACAAGTCTCTCAGAAATTTTAATGTAACTAATATATATATATTTTTTCAGTTATAACCTATTTAGAAAAAAAAAAAAAAAAAAAAACATCGGGAGTAAAAATATCCCAAACTACTATTTCTTTTAAAAAACTGACATCGTATCGACTCTCAACACAGCTTTGAATCCCCACATGTTTTGCGACGTCCGCAAAACATGTGGGGATCTAGAAAAGAGTTTTCGATAGACGGCATACGGAAAAAAAAAAATGAAATTTACAATTATGTAAGAGAATATAAATCTTGCAAGAGAAGGCCGCTATGTATAATTCAGAACCATAGTTACATCTATTAATTGTTTGCTTTAAGGATTTGAACAGGTCGCGTGAACACATTGTATTCTACAAATACAGTTTTAGGAACTAAAAAGCTGGGGGAGGGTGGGGGGTGAACCTCCCTCTTTGTCCCCTGTAGATCCGCTAGTGGATGGACCAACCAGTACTATCACGATCGTTTATAATTTCAAAACAAAAACGACACAGACTTTTCGTACCGATACCGACGACTCCAACACAGCCGGACGTGAAGGCCGACTGGATGTCAGTTGAGAATCAGACAGTGGTGCCATCTGTCGATTTTTAGTGCCAAACCTTTTGCCACAGATACAGCTTTACATTTTGCATTACCGACGACCCACGATGGAAAAGTAAGTTTCTCAGACTCATTAAACTCACTTATAACTATTAAAAACACATACACATGAATAACAAAAGAAAGCTGGAATACAGGGAAGTAGCATTCGCACGCTACATAGTGCCAGCAAATCGATCTAGCTAATATGGGCGTCTGTCTATCTATCTATCTATCCATCTACACACACACGCGCGCGACTAATGACTACTTTATCACCACGATATGCTGAAAGGCAGACATATGAAGGCGTTTACGTATATTTTCCTTTAAATGCCTATTTTTGCAGGTGCAGCAGACCCGCCCCCACGGCAGAGTAAAACACGATATATAGAAATGAAATGATAATGATAATGGAATAAAATGATGAATAATGATAAGGATAAAATAATGAATAATGGAATCAGTGACAAACTTTATATTTACTTATGATATAGTTCATTCATATGTTTGTGCCTTTTTTATCTAATAAAAACACTAATCAAGCTTTAGTAAATGTTTTAAATAAGCTAAAAGTACTACCTTTGCTCCAAATTACTCCTGACATATGGACACCAGGCAAACCACCGATCCTCTCTGAATTCATTTACGAACGTATGCATGATATACACATTTCCAGCCAGTGGTTCGAATCATTTTATGGCGCCATGTCCGAAAAAAGTGCTGAGTGTATGCACCCGCCAGAAAGCTGCGAATAGGTCTGCAAATTTGAAATACATTTCTTACAACATCTCTTCTAAAGAAAGATAGGCAACAGTAAATATTATTAAAAACTAATTATAAATTCTGCTACCTCTAAAGACAACATTTAAATAGTTAAGAAGTTCGAACAACCAAGCGAAACAAGTGACGGTCACGTGGTAGGTAATATGTTTGATATCACTTTAGATACTGCACTTTAGAGTATCAGATGCTACTTAGATATCCCTTCGATCCTCACAGACCACGGGGTTTAGTGTAGAGAGTTTGCAAAGATAAAGGTAATTGCACGACAGATAAGGAGGGACGTCACATGCAGTGTGACTCACAACTTCGCCTCACACGAGGATATATATATATATATATATATATATATATATATA
>BOPN01007582.1:17500-20000 GCA_017312705.2 Penaeus japonicus | reverse complement strand
ATGATACACGGATTTATACATACGTAGGTTTTTGTCATCATTAATGAAGTAAAAAGCAAACACCACAATACATCCAAATACCACCATTTCTTTCCTTCAAAAAAACATTCCTAAATTTAGGCGAACATACCATCCACTTATATGCAGTATATACAGTAATTACTATACCCAATACAGTATATACGTACATGCACTCGAAATATACAAGTCAAAGAGAGAATTATCTAACTGCAATATCACGAGAAAGTTACAACTGCAATCAAATGTATCTGCTTCACTGGGCTGAAATACAGGGTCGGAAGCCATATGTGTTTACAAAAACAGGCTTACAGACAAACGGACGGGCGGTCAGAGAGAGACAGATAGATAGATAGATAGATAGAGGTAGAGAGAGAGAGAGTGAGTGAGAGAAAGAGAAAGAGAGAGAGGTGGGGACCGAGGGAGAGAGAGAGAGAGAGAAAGAGAGAGAGGTGGGGGCGAGGGAGGGAGAGAGAGAGAGAGAAGAGAGAGAGAGGGGGGCGAGGGGGAGAGAGAGAGAGAGAGAGAGAGAGAGAGAGGTGGGGGGGGGGGAGGGAGAGAGAGAGAAAGAAAGACAGAGAGAGAGAGAGAGAGAGAGAGAGAGAGAGAGAGAGAGGTGGGGGGAAGAGAGAGAGAGAGAGAGAGAGGGGGGGGGGCAATGAGTAAGAAAGAGCAGGAAGGGAGAGAACGAGGGAAAATTGGACGAGAAAGAATTTGATATAGACGGGAAGGCTAAGAGAAAAACAAGAGCGAGAAAAAAGTTATCAATAACATCCAGGAAGGGAAAGGTAAGTTTAATGGCAAGTAATCGAAAATAATTATTTGAGCGAAATTGCAATATATTTTTACTTTTCATATTTCCATATCTATAAACGAAATGGAATCATTTCCCTAAAACAAAATAACCAGATTGATACATCAAGAGAATATGAATACAGTAGATGGCATAAAACAATGTAGACAGATCTGAACAAAACAAAACCATAAACTCAATATTGTGTTGAAATGAAACGAAGCCAAATTATTATATTGCATCGGTAAATTTTTATATGTTTCTCCCTTTAGATGATATGTAATTTTAAAACAAATAAGACAAAATTGCAAGTCGAAAAACATGGCATTCATTTCACCAGAAAGATATGTGTTATGTAATCATATTTGAATTATCTTTTCACTTTCTCACTCATTGCTTTTCAACATATCTTCGACGGAAAGACAATTATATAGATAAGTAGAATGACAGGTATATATTATATAAAACATATATGTAGATACATTATACAGACAGCTTATAGATATAGAGTGTCGGTTCGTAATAGAAAGATCTCGGTGAATTTTTCTAGTTTATTGATATCCACTTAATGTATTAACTAATTAATGTAATGAGTAAGTGTTGTGGAGCGCAGCTGCATAGCGGTACGAGGTCAGGTGTACTTATATTATCAGGTGATCTCCTCGGGCAGAGTGCCAGCCTAGCGGTCTGCTGTGTTGACCTGTGCTCGCATTGGCTGGCGGTGCTCTGGCTGTGATGCGATCGCTGCTGTAACCCGCAGTTCTGATATGGTCCACGATTAACCATTGCGGTGATGTGTCGGGATGCGATAGCCATCTATTTCAAGAGGTATATAGACGATATTGATTTTTTTTTTTAATTCTTTTTTCTTCTTTTTTTGGGGGGCGAGGTATCATTATAGTTTGTATTTTTCTCCTTAACCTTTGCAAAACTCTGTGGTTCATTTATTCTGTTGTGTTGTGAAATAACATGTGAAGTGTTCCATTAAATTTTATTTGTATCATAAATTTCCTCTCTATCTTTACTAGGAAATTGCTAAGAATATAAATGTATAGATGAATAGATTGACACATATAAGCCAATTTAGGATATGCGTAGATATATGTACAGAAAAACTACATATATGAATAGTTAGCTAGATTGATACATATACAGTACAGTTTTTTTGTTTTTCTTTCTTCTATGTTTTCAATCAAATTCATTCAAACTATTTCCCTTTCCGCACAGTCCTTACCGATCACCTTTAATAAACTTATAACTAAGAGTCAGATTTCCTTTCCATTTCGCACGTTATACCACAACGAGAAATGGGAAGGGAGTTTGACCTCATCTGTGAATATTAATCATCTATTTTTTTCCCAGCGAGTACAAGTTTCTTCGGGAAAACGAGGTCATTTATATCCCGCGATACAACCCGCTTCTCCCCCTGAACATTAATATGGCAAGGACTGAACATTCCGTCATTTCAGGCCCGGTAGGATCATTTTTCACACCTATTCATCAATTCCGACAATTGCTCTTTCAGATGGAAATTTGATCTGGCCGAGTGTTAGAATTAATTATAAAAAGTCCAGTACATTACCTGTTTTGTCCATATTGGAAATGCTTTGCGTTAACAATTTTGAAATGGATAAAATTATGAAAAGCCAAAGCAATATTCATCAGTGTCGTCGTCATTTAACTGAAATT
>BOPN01007581.1:55000-57014 GCA_017312705.2 Penaeus japonicus | reverse complement strand
GAAGCGTATAGAGAGGGAGAGAGGGAGAGAGAGAGAGAGAGAGAGAGACAGAGAGAGAGAGAGAGAGAGAGAGAGAGAAGAGAGAGAAAGAGAGAGACCGAGAGAGAGACCGAGAGAGAAAAGTAAAAGAAAAGACACGCAGATACATTTATTTCTTTGTCCTATCAATCCACAAAACCATAATTTTTTTGAATATCAGAATGAAAAAAAACAAAAAAAACAAAAAAAAAAAACAATGGCGGATCTTGAAATCACCTTTGATCTGGCCGCTTGCTTGCTCACTTGCTTTCTTTAACTTAGAAGGCATTGCTTGCTTGCTTGCTCTTACTCTGAAGGCATTGGTCGTTCGAGTTCATTCCGGTCGAGGTTTATTCCGCAATTAAGGCAAGGCTGAATATCGCCAAGAGAAGGCAAGAGGAGGTTAACCCTTTTCCGGAAGTGGAGGCCGGTTCGGTGGTTCGGTGGTTCGATGGTTCGGCGGTTCGATGGTTCGGCGGTTCGGCGGTTCGGAGGTTCGGCAGTTCGGTGGTTCGGCGGTTCGATGGTTCGGAGGTTCGGCGGTTCGATGGTTCGGAGGTTCGGTGGTTCGGCGGTTCGATGGTTTGGCGGTTCGATGGTTCGGGGGTTCGGCGGTTCGGAGGTTCGATGGTTCGGAGGTTCGATGGTTCGGTGGTTTGGAGGTTCGGTGGTTCGATGGTTCGGAGGTTCGATGGTTCGGTGGTTCGGTGGTTTGGAGGTTCGGTGGTTCGATGGTTCGGAGGTTCGATGGTTCGGTGGTTTGGAGGTTCGATGGTTCGGTGGTTTGGAGGTTCGGTGGTTCGATGGTTCGGAGGTTCGATGGTTCGGTGGTTCGGTGGTTTGGAGGTTCGATGGTTCGGTGGTTCGGTGGTTTGGAGGTTCGGTGGTTCGATGGTTCGGAGGTTCGATGGTTCGGTGGTTTGGAGGTTCGGTGGTTCGATGGTTCGGCGGTTCGGATGTTAGGTGGTTCGATGGTTCGGCGGTTCGATGGTTCGGCGGTTCAATGGTTCGGAGGTTCGATGGTTCGGTGGTTCGGAGGTTCGATGGTTCGGTGGTTCGGAGGACGAGGCAGTTAACGGCGGTAGGACTGATGCCGAGTTTAGTGGCGGTGGTGGTTGTTGTTGTTGTGGTTGTTGGCTCTGTTGTTGTCATTAGACGCGCACGCAAACGCAAGCACGTGCATATACGCATGCATGCACACGCACATGCACATGCACTAGCTTACGCACACGTACGCGTACACGCACACGCACACGCACACACACACGCACACGCACACGCACATGCACAGGAACACACACACATATACACATACACATACATATACGCATACACATATACATATATGATTATATATATACATATGTATATATATATATGCAAATATATATATATGTATACACAAATACAAATACATATACATATACATATACATATATATATATATATATATATATATATATATATATATATATATATATATATATGCATATACATATACATACACGCACACATATATATCGTCATCATAATTATCATATACAAATATTACCCTTATCATTAATAACATCATCCACAATATGATCAGTATTATCAGTATTATTAATGATATTACTATTATTACTACTAATATTCTCATTATTTTCATCGTGCTCGTTATAATTGATAATGTTATTGAATACAATCATCTTCATCCCACTGACCTCTGACCTGTAATAAGTGAGATATCACTAATGAGTTCATTTATTTTGACACTATTGCAATGGCTGTGACGTCAGCAATATTGCAATCATGATTTGTCATTTGTTTTACTGATTTTAGAGGGGAAAAAAGGCGAAAATTGTGTATAGGGAGAATGAGAGAGTGAGGGAGAGGGAGAGGGGGAGGGTGAGGGAGAGGGTGAGGGTAGAAGAGAGTGAGGGAGAGGGAGAGGGTGAGGGAGAGGGAGAGGGGAGGGGGAGGGAAGGGGGGGGGGGGAGTGAGGGTGAGAGAGAGG
>BOPN01007581.1:35000-42500 GCA_017312705.2 Penaeus japonicus | reverse complement strand
TATTGCTTTGCCTCACTCACCCCCTCCCCTTTTTTTTGAGGGGGGGAGGGAGCGTCAGTGTTATACGCTTTGTTTAGGAGAGAAGTCAGACATATTTGTTTTGTCTCCCTCTCCCTCCCCCTCTCTCTCTCTCTCTCTCCTTCCCTTCCCTCTCACACGTGCCTGGTTGATAAAATGTATTTCAGGAATGAGAGAAAACGGGTTAGTTTTGAGACGAATTAACTCCAGTTCTTTAGTTTTATTCTCTTTCCAACGACACATCATTCTATATTTCATTCATGATCAGAATTCATTCTCCAGCTTCCCCTCCTCCTCCTCCTTCCACCCTTCCCTCTCTCCTCCTCCTTCTTCCTTCCTTCCCCTCTTCCTTCCTCCTCCCTCCCCCTCTCCCCCCCACCCCTTTCCAAGCCCCGGACGTTGTTCGAATCCATGTAGGAGTGGCTTCGGCATGGATAAACAAGCATGTCGTGCGTTAAAGAGACACTGGAGCTCCGAAAAATTCAATAGCTTTCCTAAGCCACGCCTTCGGACCGCGTGCGAGGGGAATAGTTCCATCAAAGGTTATGCTGCTGCGAGAAGCATTTTCGGAAAAGCGAGGTATTTCGGATTATTATTGCGATTTCACTTCGATTACCTTCGGGACTGATTGATGGCCGGAGATAGGGACCGCGGGGATAAAAAACAAAACAAAAAAACATTTTGGAGGGAAAACCTTGCTTGCCTTCCATGTTATTTGTTTAACTTTATTCTCAAACACTCAGAGTTAATATTAGGTTTTCCCCAGCTAAGCGTAACAACAACTTTAATGCGAAAATGATATTAAAGAGAGTTTGGAAATTCAAATAACCCAGTCTCTCGCGGGTTAAATTTTTTTTTTTTCTCACCAACGAATTCACAACTCGTGTTACTAAATGCAACTTACATGTGTATTTCATTGGTTTGATCGAACATTTATGCTGCATTAATTTGCATGGACTTTACTCTTTTATTTGTTGCGATTCTGGTGTCAGGAGAGATGCGCTGTAGCTCTGATGGGCGTCTGGATGTTGCGGTTCCGGCGGGGATTTTGGATCGGGGGATGAGGGGGATGGTGGTGGTGATGAGGGGGATGGGGATGGTGGTGAGGGGGATGGGGATGGTGGTGGTGGTGATTAGGATGGGGGTGGGGATGGTGGTGATGAGGGGGATGATTAGGAAGGTGGTGGTGATGATGGGGATGAGGTAATGGTGGTGATGAGGGGGATGGGGATGGTGGTGGTGGTGAAGATGGTGATGAGGGGGATGGTGGTGGTGGTGATGATGGTGATGAGGGGGATGGTGGTGGTGAGGATGGTGATGAGGGGGATGAGGTAATGGTGGTGGTGATGGGGTTGGAGGTGGTGATGATTAGGAAGGTGGTGGTGATGAGGTAATGGTGATGGGGATGGTGGTGGTGATGATGGGGATGGTGGTGGTGATGATGGGGATGGTGGTGATTGGTAGGGATGAGGTAATGGTGGTGATGAGGGGGATGGGGATGGTGGTGATGATGGGGATGGTGGTGGTGATGAGGATGGTGGTGGTGATGAGGATGTAGGTGGTGATGAGGGGGATGGTGGCGGTGATGAGGATGCAGGTGATGATGATAGATGGTGGTGGTGATGAGGGGGATGGTGGCAGATGATAAAGGGATGGTGTGGTATGATGATGGGGATGGTGGTGATGATGGGGATGGTGGTGATGATGGGGATGGTGGTGGTGATGAGGGGATGGTGGTGATGAGGATGGGGATGCAGGTGATGATGAGGGGGATGGTGGTGGTGATGATGGGGATGGTGGTGGTGATGAGGGGGATGGTGGTGGTGATGAGGGGGATGGTGGTGATGATGATGGGGATGGTGGTGATGATGAGGGGGATGGTGGTGATGATGAGGGGGGGTGGTGGTGGTGAGGATGGTGATGATGGGGATGGGGATGGGGATGGTGGTGATGAGGGGGATGAGGTAATGGTGGTGATGATTTGGAAGGTGGTGGTGATGATGGGGATGGTGGTGATGATGATGGGGATGGTGGTGGTGATGATGGGGATGGTGGTGGTGATGATGGGGATGGTGGTGATGAGGGGGATGAGGTAATGGTGGTGATGATTTGGAAGGTGGTGGTGATGATGGGGGTGGTGATGAGGTAATGGTGGTGATGAGGGGGATGGTGGTGATGATGATGGGGATGGTGGTGGTGGTGATGATGGGGATGGTGGTGGTGGTGGTGGTGATGGTGATGGTGGTGGTGGGGATGGTGATGGTGGTGGTGATGGTAATGGTAGTGGTGATGGTGATGATTGTGGTGGTGGTGGGGATGGTGATGATGGTGGTGGTGATGATGGGGATGGTGGTGATGAGGGGGATGAGGTAATGGTGGTGATGATTTGGAAGGTGGTGGTGATGATGGGGGTGGTGATGAGGTAATGGTGGTGATGAGGGGGATGGTGGTGATGATGATGGGGATGGTGGTGGTGATGATGGGGATGGTGGGGATGGTGGTGATGATGGGGATGGTGGTGGTGATGATTGGGGATGGTGTGGTAGATGATGGGGATGGTGGTGGTGATGATGGGGATGGTGGTGGTGATGATGGGGATGGTGGTGATGGTGGTGATGATGGGGATGGTGGTGATGATGGGGGTGGTGGTGGTGATGGGGGTGGTGGTGATGGTGGTAAGGATGGGGATGGTGATGGTGATGGTGGGGATGGTGGTGATGATGGGGATGGTGGTGGTGATGGGGATGGTGGTGATGGTGAGGATGGGGATGGTGATGGGGGTGGTGGTGATGGTGGTGATGATGGGGATGGTGGTGGTGATGGGGATGATGGTGAGGATTAGGATGGTGGTGGTGATGATGGGGATGGGGATGGTGGTGATGATGGGGATGGTGGTGGTGATGATGGGGATGGTGGTGGTGATGATGGGGATGGTGGTGGTGATGATGGGGATGGTGGTGATGATGATGGGGATGGTGGTGATGATGATGGGGATGGTGGTGGTGATGAGGGGATGCAGTGGTGATGATGGGGATGGTGGTGGTGATGATGGGGATGGTGGTGGTGATGAGGGGGATGGTGGTGGTGATGATGGGGATGGTGGTGGTGATGATGGGGATGGTGGTGGTGATGAGGGGGATGGTGGTGGTGATGATGGGGATGGTGGTGGTGATGATGGGGATGGTGGTGATGATGATGGGGATGGTGGTGATGATGATGGGGATGGTGGCAGGATGATAGTGGTGATGGTGATGATGATGGTGGTGATGATGGGGATGGTGGTGGTGATGAGGGGGATGGTGGTGATGATGATGGGGATGGTGGTGGTGATGAGGATGGTGGCAGTGATGATGGGGATGGTGGTAGACAGCGAGGGATGGTGGTGGGTATATGATGGGGATGGTGGTGGTGATGGAGGGGGATGGGTGGCAGGATGATGATGGTGGTGGTGATGATGGGGATGGTGGTGGTGATGATGGGGATGGTGGTGGTGATGATGGGGATGGTGGTGATGATGATGGGGATGGTGGTGGTGACGATGATGGGGGCTTGCAGGATGATGGGGATGGTGGTGGTGATGATGGGGATGGTGGTGGTGATGATGGGGATGGTGGTGGTGATGATGGGGATGGTGGTGGTGATGATGGGGATGGTGGTGGTGATGATGGGGATGGTGGTGGTGATGAGGGGGATGGTGGTGGTGATGATGGGGATGGTGGTGATGATGATGAGGATGGTGGTGATGATGATGGGGATGGTGGTGATGATGATGGGGGATGGTGGTGGTGATGAGGGGATGGTGTGATGATGATGGGGATGGTGGTGGTGATGAGGGGGATGGTGGTGGTGATGATGGGGATGGTGGTGATGATGTGGGGATGGTGGTGATGATGATGGGGATGGTGGTGGTGATGGTGGTGATGATGATGGGGATGGTGGTGGTGATGATGGGGATGGTGGTGGTGATGATGGGGATGGTGGTGATGATGATGGGGATGGTGGTGGTGATGATGGGGATGGTGGTGGTGATGATGGGGATGGTGGTGGTGATGAGGGGGATGGTGGTGGTGATGATGGTGGTGGTGATGATGGGGATGGTGGTGGTATGATGATGGGGGATGGTGGTGGTGATGAGGGGGATGGTGGTGGTGATGATGGGGATGGTGGTGGTGATGAGGGGGATGGTGGTGGTGATGATGGGGATGGTGGTGATGATGATGGGGATGGTGGTGATGATGATGGGGATGGTGGTGGTGATGAGGGGGATGGTGGTGATGATGATGGGGATGGTGGTGGTGATGATGGGGATGGTGGTGGTGATGATGGGGATGGTGGTGGTGATGATGGGGATGGTGGTGATGATGATGGGGATGGTGGTGGTGATGATGGGGATGGTGGTGGTGATGATAGGGATGGTGGTGATGATGATGGGGATGGTGGTGGTGATGAGGGGGATGGTGGTGGTGATGATGGGGATGGTGGTGGTGATGATGGGGATGGTGGTGGTGATGATAGGGATGGTGGTGATGATGATGGGGATGGTGGTGATGATGATGGGGATGGTGGTGGTGATGAGGGGGATGGTGGTGGTGATGATGGGGATGGTGGTGGTGATGATGGGGATGGTGGTGGTGATGATGGGGATGGTGGTGGTGATGATGGGGATGGTGGTGATGATGATGGGGATGGTGGTGGTGATGATGGGGATGGTGGTGGTGATGATAGGGGATGGTGGCATGATGGTGGTGGTGGTGGTGGTGATGATGATGATGACGGTGATGATGATGTTGACGAAGATGATGGGGATGGTGGTGATGGATGGGGATGGGGGATGGTGATGATGGTGGGGGTGATGGTGGGGATGGGGATGGTGGTGGTGATGATGGGGATGGTGGTGGTGATGATGGGGATGGTGGTGGTGATGATGGGGATGGTGGTGGTGATGAGGGGGATGGTGGTGGTGATGATGGGGATGGTGGTGGTGATGATGGGGATGGTGGTGGTGATGAGGGGGATGGTGGTGGTGATGATGGGGATGGTGGTGGTGATGAGGGGGATGGTGGTGATGATGATGGGGATGGTGGTGATGATGAGGATGGCGGTGGTGATGAGGATGGTGGTGGTGATGTGGGGATGGTGGTGATGAGGGTGGATGGTGGTGGTGATGATGTAGATGGTGGTGCAGATGAGGGGGATGGTGGTGGTGATGATGGGGAGATGGTGGTGGCGATGATAGATGAGAGATGATAGGATGTGGCAGTGATGATGATGGGGATGGTGGTGATGAGGGGGATGGGGATGGTGCAGGATGATGATGGGGATGGTGGTGGTGATGAGGGGGATGGTGGTGGTGATGATGGGGATGGTGGTGGTGATGAGGGGGATGGTGGTGGTGATGATAGGGATGGTGGTGATGATGATGGGGATGGTGGTGGTGATGATGGGGATGGTGGTGGTGATGATGGGGATGGTGGTGGTGATGAGGGGGATGGTGGTGATGATGATGGGGATGGTGGTGATGATGAGGGGGATGGTGGTGGTGATGAGGGGGATGGTGGTGGTGATGAGGGGGATGGTGGTGGTGATGAGGGGGATGGTGGTGGTGATGATGGGGATGGTGGTGGTGATGAGGGGGATGGTGGTGGTGATGATGGGGATGGTGGTGATGATGATGGGGATGGTGGTGATGATGATGGGGATGGTGGTGGTGATGAGGGGGATGGTGGTGGTGATGAGAGGGATGGTGGTGATGATGATGGGGATGGTGGTGATGATGAGGGGGATGGTGGTGATGATGAGGGGGATGGTGGTGGTGGTGAGGATGGTGATGATGGGGATGGGGATGGGGATGGTGGTGATGAGGGGGATGAGGTAATGGTGGTGATGATTTGGAAGGTGGTGGTGATGATGGGGGTGGTGATGAGGTAATGGTGGTGATGAGGGGGATGGGGATGGTGGTGATGATGATGGGGATGGTGGTGGTGATGAGGGGGATGGTGGTGATGATGATGGGGATGGTGGTGGTGGTGAGGATGGTGATGATGGGGATGGGGATGGGGATGGTGGTGATGAGGGGGATGAGGTAATGTGATGATTAGGATAGTGGTAGTGATTTTAGATCGGGTGATTGGTGAGGGTGGTGATGACGGAGATGGTGGTGGTGATGAAGAGGATGGGGATGGGGATGATGACGGTGATGGTAATGATGATGATTAGGATGGTGATGGTGATGGCAAGGTGATATTGATGACAGGCGATGGTGATGGTATGGTAATTATGTTAATGATAGTGATGACGATGGTGGTGGTGCGAAGATAATGATGATGATGATGACAAATATGGTGGTGATGGTATGATAATGATGATGATAATGATAGTATGGGGATGAGAGCGATGATGATTATGATGGTGGTGGTGGTGTGATAATAGTGGTGAGGATATGATAGTGATGATGATGATGCCGCTAATGATGTGATGGTGACAATGATGATCATGACTTCATCATCACCTTCATCATGATCTTATCCCCTCTTCTCATCCACTAACTTTTTTCCCTTCTCATCCACTCATCCACTTGCTCTTCCCCTTCTCATTCCTTCTCATCCACTTGCTCTTCCCCTTCTCATCCACTCATCCACTTACTCTTCCCCTTCTCATCCACTCATCCACTTACTCTTCCCCTTCTCATCCACTTGCTCTTCCTCTTCTCATCCAATCATCCACTTGCTCTTCCCTTCTCATCCACTCATCCACTTACTCTCTCCCCCTTCTCATCCACTCATCCACTTACTTCTTCCCCTTCTCATCCACTTACTCTTCCTCTTCTATCCATACTCATCCACTTAGTCTTCCCCTTCTCATCCACTTGCTCTTCCCCTTCTCATCCACTCATCCACTTACTCTTCCCCTTCTCATCCACTCATCCACTTACTCTTCCCCTTCTCATCCACTTACTCTCTCCCCTTCTCATCCACTCATCCACTTACTCTTCCCCTTCTCATCCACTTGCTCTTCCTCTTCTCATCCACTCATCCACTTGCTCTTCCCCTTCTCATCCACTCATCCACTTACTCTTCCCCTTCTCATCCACTCATCCACTTGCTCTTCCCCTTCTCATCCACTTGCTCTTCCTCTTCATCCAACCATCCACTTGTTTCTTCCCCTTCTCATCCACTCATCCACTTACTCTTCCCCTTCTCATCCACTCATCCACTTACTCTTCCCCTTCTCATCCACTCATCCACTTAGTCTTCCCCTTCTCATCCACTTGCTCTTCCCCTTCTCATCCACTCATCCACTTAGTCTTCCCTCATCCATCTTGTTTTCCTCTTCTCATCCAATCATCCACTTGCTCTTCCCCTTCTCATCCACTCATCCACTTGCTCTTCCCCTTCTCATCCACTCATCCACTTACTCTTCCCCTTCATCCTCACTCATCCACTTACTCTTCCCCTTCTCATCCACTCATCCACTTACTCTTCC
>BOPN01007581.1:5000-10000 GCA_017312705.2 Penaeus japonicus | reverse complement strand
TGTTAGAGAGAGGGGGAGAGTGTGAGGGATAAGAAGAGTGTGAGAGAGAGGGAGAGAGTAAGAGAGAAAGGGAGAGAGTGTGAGAGAGAGGGGGGGAGTGTGAGGGATAAGGAGAGAGGGAGTGTGAGAGAGGGGGAGAGAGTGTGTAAGAGAGTGGGAGAGAGAGGGAGAGAGCGTGTGAGAGAGGGACCGCGTGAGAGATAGAGGGAGAGGGTGTGAGAGATAAGAAGAGAGGGAGAGAGTGTGAGAGAGAGAGAGAGAGTTAGAGAGTGTGAGAGATGGGGAGAGAGTGTGAGAAAGAGGGAGGGAGCGTGTGAGAGAGGGAGAGATTGTAAAAAAGAGGGAAAGAGTGTGAGAGAGAGGGAGAGAGTGTGAGAGAGAGGGAGAGAGTGTGAGAGAGAGGGAGAGGGTGCGAGAGAGGGGGAGAGAGTGGGAGAGAGTGGGAGAGAGCATGTGAGAGAGGGAGAGAGCGTGTGAGAGAGGGAGAGAGCGTGTGAGAGAGGGAGATATTGTAAAAAAGAGGGAAAGAGTGTGAGAGAGAGGGAGAGGGTGTGAGAGAGAGGGAGAGAGTGTGTGAGAGATGGAGAGTGTGTGAGAAAGAAGGAGAGAGTGTGAGAAAGAGGGAGAGAGTGTAAAAGAGAGGGAGAGAGTTTGAGAGAGAGGGAGAGAGTATGAGAGAGAGGGACAGAAAGAGAGAGACATTACAAATCTTTCTCCAGATGGAAAGAAAGACCTCACAGTAAGGTCGAAAGTTCTGGAAACATCATGAATCTTCTAGCACTCATCCATGGATCAGTTTTTTCTTCGTCGATCATCACAGACAGGTGGTGACCTCCGTCTAAGTCTTCCACATAATCCATTTTTATATTCCACTCATCACAGACAGGTGGTGATCTCTGTCTAAGTCTTCCACATAATCCATTTTTATATTCCACTCATCACAGACAGGTGGTGATCTCCGTCTAAGTCTTCCACATAATCCATTTTTATATTCCACTCGACCTGAGAAGGAGAAGCAGCCAGAGAGAAATCCGTGTCGGGAATCCGTCAATCCGTCACTTGCCTTAAAGCACTACTTAAATTAGATTCCTTGATTCTTCATCTCCTCGAGAGAAGCAAGTCTCGACGGCGAACAGATGGGCGGCCCGCTAGAGGTCGCGTCCAGCATCACCACTCCGCTCTCGCGCCTCTTTCGGGAAGGGTAGATTTTGGGCGGAATGAGGGTACGGATGCTGCTAACTAGGGTACGAGAGCTGGAATTCCCGACGAGAACTTATATATGGTATCAAACCTTACACGCAACACATAGAAAAAAAAAATCACGTCTCAATAATGAAGCCCATCCCCCCCCCCCCCCCCCGCCCCACCTGCTTCCTGATCAACAATCCACTCGGATGGACCGATAGACACTCATCCGGAGGTGCTACATCACTCCAGGCAATAAAGACACAGGCACAGGAAATAATAAAGTGCTCTAGGCTTTGATCTGACTGCCTCTGCCATACCTCGGGGTGCTGCAGGAGCTTTTAACAACGTTAAGGCTCAGGGCGAGAGGGGGGCGAGGAAGGCACTGTCTGAGACCGCGGCCGTTGGGTGATGTCTACTCGGGGCGTTCAGGGGCAAGACAAGGACAGTGTGGCACTCGAGCTAAGTTGGAGACGCCCGAGTCACTCGCCAGGAGCCAAACCTCCCAGAGAAAGACTACTAACATCGCTGGCAGATGTTGTTGATTGGGTTCACCTCTGTGCAAGGAGTGTGCAATCACAAGGCCGTATTTCCCGAGCTTCAAAACAGGGAAACTTTTTTTGACAAGACGAGAAACCGAGAGAGACAATCAGAGAGACAATCAGAGAGAGAGAGAGAGAGAGAGAGAGAGAGAGAGAGAGAGAGAGAGAGAGAGAGAGAGAGAGAGAGAGAGAGAGAGAGAGAGAGAGAGAGAGAGAGAGAGAGAGAGAGAGAGAGAGAGAGAGAGAGAGAGAGAGAGAGAGAGAGAAAGAGAGAGAGAGAGAGAGAGAGAGAGATGGAGAGAGAGAGATGGAGAAAGGGAGAGAGAGGGAGAGAGAGAGAGATGGACGGTCAGATGGATGGCTAGACCCAGGGCGTGAGATCAGTGTAACAGGGTTTTTGTCTCTCTCTGTAATGCAGAAGCCGAGGGTTAAGCATGGCCTGAGAGCTGTTGCAACACAGCCTTCCTCTCTCTCTCTCTCCTCTCTCTCCCTCCCTCCCTCCCTCACCCCCTCTATCTCACTCACCCCTTCAACCCTTCCCCCTCACTCACCCCTTCGCCCCTTTCCCCTCACTTCCCCTTTCGCCCCTTCCCTCTCACTCACACCTTCCCTCTTACTCGCCCCTTCGCCCCTTCCCTCTCACCCCCTTTCCCCCGTCCCTTTCATTCGCCCCTTCCCCCTCACTCACTCCTTCGCCCCTTCCCTCTCACTCGCCCCCTACCCCCCCTTCCCTCTCACTCGCCCCCTTTCCCCCTTCCCTCTCACTCGCCCCCTTTCCCCCTTCCCTCTCACTCGCCCCCTTTCCCCCCTTCCCTCTCACTCACTTCCCCCTTTCCCCTTCCCTCTCAATCGCCCCCTTCCCCCCTTCCCCTCTCATAGCCCCCTTCCCCCCTTCCCTCCCAACCCCCTTTCCCCCCTTCCCTCTCCACTCGCCCCACTTTCCCCCCTTCCTCTCATAACGCCCCCTTCCCCCTTCCCTCTCCTCGCCCCCTTTCCCCGCCCTCTCACTCGCCCCGCACCACCTTCCACTCTCACTCTTTCCCCTTCCCTCTCAATCGCGCCCCCTTTCCCCCCTTCCCTCTCCACTCCGCCCCTTTCCCCCTTCCCTCTCACTCGCCCCCTTTCCCCCCTTCCCTCTCACTCGCCCCCTTTCCCCCTTCCCTCTCACTCGCCCCCTTTCCCCCCTTCCCTCTCACTCGCCCCCTTTCCCCCTTCCCTCTCACTCGCCCCCTTTCCCCCCTTCCCTCTCACTCGCCCCCTTTCCCCCTTCCCTCTCACTCACCTTCCCCCTTTCCCCCTTCCCGCCCCCTTTCCCCCCTTCCCTCTCACTCGCCCCCTTTCCCCCTTCCCTCTCACTCGCCCCCTTTCCCCCCTTCCCTCTCACTCGCCCCCTTTCCCCCCTTCCCTCTCACTCGCCCCCTTTCCCCCTTCCCTCTCACTCGCCCCCTTTCCCCCTTCCCTCTCACTCGCCCCCTTTCCCCCTTCCCTCTCCTCGCCCCCTTCCCCCTTCACCCTCTCACTCGCCCCCTTTCCCCCTTCCCTCTCACTCGCCCCCTTTCCCCCTTCCCTCTCACTCGCCCCCTTTCCCCCTTCCCTCTCACTCGCCCCTTTCCCCTTCCCTCTCCTCCGCCCCCTTCCCCCTTCCCTCTCACTCGCCCCCTTTCCCCCTTCCCTCTCACTCGCCCCCCTTTCCCCTTCCCTCTCACTCGCCCCCTTTCCCCCCTTCCCTCTCACTCGCCCCCTTTCCCCCTTCCCTCTCACTCGCCCCCTTTCCCCCTTCCCTCTCACTCGCCCCCTTTCCCCCTTCCCTCTCACTCGCCCCCTTTCCCCTTCCCTCTCCTCGCCCTTCCCCTTCCCTCGCTCGCCCCCTTTCCCCCTTCCTCTCACTCGCCCCCTTTCCCCTTCCCTCTCACTCCCCCCCTTTCCCCTTCCCTCTCACTCGCCCCCTTTCCCCCCTTCCCTCTCACTCGCCCCCTTTCCCCCTTCCCTCTCACTCGCCCCCTTTCCCCCTTCCCTCTCACTCGCCCCCTTTCCCCCTTCCCTCTCACTCGCCCCCTTTCCCCCTTCCCTCCACTCGCCCCCCTTTCCCCCTTCCCTCTCACTCGCCCCCTTTCCCCCTTCCCTCTCACTCGCCCCCTTTCCCCCTTCCCTCTCACTCGCCCCCTTTCCCCCTTCCCTCTCCCTCGCCCTCTTTCCCCTTCCCTCTCAATCGCCTTCCCCCCCCTTCCCTCTCACTCGCCCCCTTCCCCCCCTTCCCTCTCACTCGCCCCCTTTCCCCCCTTCCCTCTCACTCGCCCCTTCCCCCTTCCCCTCTCACTCGCCCCCTTTCCCCCTTCCTCTCCTCGCCCCCTTTCCCCTTCCCTCTCACTCGCCCCCCTTTCCCCCTTCCCTCTCAATCGCCCCCCTTTCCCCCCCTTCCCTCTCACTCGCCCCCACCCCTCCCCCTTCCCTCTCACTCGCCCCCTTCCCCCCCTTCCCTCTCACTCGCCCCCTTTCCCCCCTTCCCTCTGCTCGCCCCCTTTCCCCCCTTCCCTCTCACTCGCCCCCTTTCCCCCCCTTCCCCACCTCTCCAATCGCCCCTTCCCCCCCTTCCCTCTCACTCGCCCCCTTTCCCCCTTCCCTCTCACTCGCCCCCTTTCCCCCCTTCCCTCTCACTCGCCCCCTTTCCCCCTTCCCTCTCACTCGCCCCCTTTCCCCCTTCCCTCTCAATCGCCCCTTTCCCCCTTCCCTCTCACTCGCCCCCTTCCCCCCCTTCCCTCTCACTCGCCCCCTTTCCCCCTTCCCTATCCTCGCCCCCTTTCCCCCTTCCCTCTCACTCGCCCCCTTTCCCCCCCTTCCCTCTCACTCGCCCCCTTTCCCCCCTTCCCTCTCACTCGTCCCCTTCCCCCCTTCCCTCTCACTCGCCCCCTTTCCCCCCTTCCCTCTCACTCACCCCCTTCCCCCCTTCCCTCTCACTCACCCCCTTCCCCCCTTCCCTCTCACTCGCCCCCTTTCCCCCCTTCCCTCTCACTCGTCCCCTTTCCCCCTTCCCTCTCACTCGCCCCCTTCCCCCCCTTCCCTCTCACTCGCCCCCTTTCCCCCTTCCCCTCTCCCACTCGCCCCCTTTCCCCCTTCCCTCTCACTCGCCCCCCTTCCCCCCTTCCCTCTCACTCGCCCCCTTCCCCCCTTCCCTCTCACTCGCCCCCTTCCCCCCTTCCCTCTCACTCGCCCCCTTTCCCCCTTCCCTCTCTGCTCCCCCCCCCTTTCCCCCCTTCCCTCCTCCTCGCCCCCTTT
>BOPN01007580.1:30000-32500 GCA_017312705.2 Penaeus japonicus | reverse complement strand
GCATATATATATGCGTGTATGCATATAGATAATAAGAGAAAAGAGAGAGAACAAGAAAGAAACAAAAAAAGAGAAAAACGAAAGAGAACGAGAGAGGCAGAAATTCCTGCTCATAAAATATGCCAGGATCAATTTCATTTGCGAGCTGTAATCTGCCACGACGCTATCCCATGCCTCATCCTTTAAGCATACCTCTTACGTAATATATATAAAGTAAGAAAGAAAGAATAAGAAAAAAGAAGATAGAAAAAATCTAACGAGGACATGATTCTCAAAGAACGGCAAGGGTTTCGGTCTGTTATTTATATCGTTTTCTGGATTCTGGATTTTTTTTTTTTTTCTGGAGTTTTCTGGATTCTGAAAGAGTCAGAGTGGACCTGAAATTGAAAAGTTGCAACATCCGGTTGGGTTTGGCGATGGTGATGTGGTGGTAGTTGTAATAGTTGTAATGGTTGTTTTAGTATTAGTAGTAGTGATTGTGGTGGTAATAGCAATGTCGACAATAATGGGAAGGATAGTAATAATTATAATGATAATAATAATGGTAATGATGAAAAAGATAAAAGATAATTCCAGTAAAGGTAAAGATTATGATGTGGATGGTAATGATAATCATCATAATAATAATGATAACGATAACAGGAATGGCAATAATAAAAATAATAATGACAAAAAAAAGATACTAGCAGGTGAAAAAGATAATCGCAATAATAATGATAGTAATGATAGTAATGATAACAATCTAAACAGTAATGATAATGATAATGATAACGATGATTATAAAACGGTAATGATAAAAATAAGACATGATAAAGATAATACTAACTCTGTTAATCATACTAATATCAACTAAACTAATGGTGAGAATGATAATTATTAAATAATAATTACAATAATAACGATAATGATGCTAACAATATAGCTATATGATAATTATCATGATAATGATAATTGTAATGATGACGATGATAATGATTATAATAACGATGATAATGATCATAATAACATAATTATAATGATAACAATGATACTAATACTGAAAATGATAATAGTAATAATGATAGTGACATGGATATTAATGATAATGATGATAAAAAATTTTAACAAAGAAAATCAACAACAACAACAATGATAATGATAATAATGATAATGATGATGGCAATACTAACAATAATGACAATAATGATTATAATGATAATAATCAAGATAATAATATTAATGATGATAATGATAAAGATAATACTGCTACAGGTGATGACAGTGATAATAATGATAATAAAAAATAATGATAATGACAATTATATTTTTGATAATAACAGTGATAATGATGATAATAATGATAGGAATAAGTAGACAGAAAATGCTAATAACAATGATAATATGGATAATATCAACTATAATGACAATGCTAAAAAATAACACGATAAGATATAAGAGTGATAATAATGATAATGATAACAGAGAATGACAACAATGATGATTATAATATAAAAATAATAACGATGATGGTAATGATAATATTATTAGTGACAATGCTAATAATAGTAATGATGATAATGATAATAATGATAATAATAATGAGAATGAAAACAGTGACAATAAAAATGATAATGATAATAATAATGATTACAAAAGCAATAACAATAACAACAAAATGATAATGATAATGGATACGATCATAATAGCGATAATGATATTAATGATACTAATAGAAGAAATGATAGTGATAATGATCCTATAGATAATAATCATAATAATTTCAGATCCTAAAGATATTATCACGTGACAATGACAAAAAAAAAAAATATATATATATATATATATATATATATATATATGCATATATATATATATATATATATATATATATATATATATATATATATATATATATATATATATATATATATATATATATATATATATATAAGTCAGAGAGGAACTGTTCAAGGGCTAAGAAATTATATGGAAACAATCTAAAAACAGAATGAGAATAAAGAAAGTATAAAGGATTGTAAAACATTGAAAGAACGAATTAAAATAATAATAATAATAATAATAAATAATAATAATAATAATAATAAAAAAATAAAAAAATCAATAGCATATTTCGAAATCGGTTGCTCTATCATGTGCAGGTGAAAAGACAATTATCTCCTCCTTATTCACTTCTCCATCGTTGCATATTGTTGTGAATATTGATGTAAAGCATATTGGTGTAAGACATTTGCCATTAATAAGATCCTGATATATAGAAGGACATAACAAAAGGGGTGGGCGTGAACAGCATATGGATGGAATTCCGTTGCAGGGGCGTATAGAGTACCCAGTAACCCTAATGCACATCAATATATATATCCAGGCTCTCGTTGGTGTGCCATCTCTTTAAGGTACGTGTACATAATGTACGACCGAAGGTGAATACCGTGTAATAAGATAATCCTAGTATTGTGATTGATTGTATTATCGTATAAGAGGGAAGAGACAAGCCACCAGATGG
>BOPN01007580.1:22500-25000 GCA_017312705.2 Penaeus japonicus | reverse complement strand
TTCCCTCCTCCTACCCTCTCTTACTCCTTTCTCCTCCTGCCCTTCCCACTCCTTCCCTTCTCTTACCCTCCCTTATTCCTATTTGTCCCTTCTCTCTCTGTCTCACCTCTTCTTTCCCTCACCCCCCCCCCCCTCCGCACTCCCTCCCTCCCTCCCTAGCACTCCCCCTCCCCTTGCCATCCTTCGCCACTCCCAACTACGCACCATTGTTCATACACTATTCCATCGTGATAAATGGACTGTCCCGCGGATTACGGTTGGATATTGTTATGGTGATGGACTCCCTTCGCGTCTATAACTTTAATCCACGGGGAATTTCCGCCCTGGATCGCATTCGCTCGTTTCGTTGTCTCGTGCGCTCTCGTGACTTAGTTCACTCCGTGTGACTGACTTGTCACTGACTGACGGCTGTTACTGTACGCTACATTGTTTATGACTGGAGGGTTAATATGACTAAATGCGGATGAGAACATTAGCCCTTGCTGTTACATTTGAGTGGCTGTTTTTTAGTCTGGTAATGTAGTTAAAAACTACATCAGGCAAGCAACTGTTATCCTAGAAACAATTTTTATTTCTTCTATAAAAAATAATGTAATTCAAGTACACATGTAGTTAAACAGTGTTGGGCTAAATTACACAAAGCATGTACTTCTTTTGGAGAGAAAGCCTGTCTAATTGCAAAATATATTAGAGTAAAATATAAATGATAGAAAAATAATTAAGATAACTCAATTCATAGGATTGCGACGAAGATAGAAAGCTGTTATTCCGTATTTCTTTTCGTTTTAAACAGCGAAGATGCTATTAGGCTGCATTCGAATTGCCATTTTATGACGTACCTAAACTATAATGTTTCATTTTTCTATATTCTTAACAGGCCATTGATCCGATATATGACATCCAATTTCTAATTCTTTTCTTGTTTATGAGCATCTTGCACACATCATTCCACGATCACTGCGCACACAAGTATCTCCCTCCCCCCTCTCCCCCCCTCTCTTCACCCATTTCAACAGTCATATTGACAATATAACCACATTACGGCGCCATTACAAGGCCTTGTTATATCCTGCTCATGCAACCGCGAAGTGACCGTTTCACTGTTACTCCTTTACGACCCCGTGGCCATCTTGGCTTTATATCAGGGTTACATTCAAGATTTTACTCTTCCGGGTTTTACAGCGTTCTTGAAGAGGCTCTGCCGTGGTCCGGCTTCCATAAATAGAATGGTGCGATGTGAGCTTGTATAATCAATCCCTAATCAAGCACTAGAGAGACAAATAATGAAAATCAGATAATGCATATTATTATTATCCTTCGACCGCTGAGAATCCGATACGGCGAAAATGGTTCGAGATGAAGGATTCGAAACACGCCGAGGACTGGAACGAGGTCTTCGTATACAGCTAAATCATTTCGGGGGATTGTTAAGGCTTGGCTTGGCACAGACGAACCTGAGATAATTAGTCTCAAACTGATCTCAGCCGGCGCTAATTCAGCCCTTAACTGCCCTGTGAGATTTGAATGATAACATAGTTAATTCAGTGCTTGGATCTCGTCTCTCCTGGAGTGAATCGTGTTTCGGTTGCTATTGTTTCGCTCGCTCTGTCTTTCTGCCTTGGTGTTTGTCTGTGAGTCCGTCTCTCTATCTGTCACTAATTCCTATTCTTTCTCGCTCTTATTCTCTCTGCATGGAGCTCTTTCGCTTTCTCTCTCTCTCTCTCTTTCTCTCTCTCTCTCTTTCTCTGTCTCTCTCTCTCTCTCTCTCTCTCTCTCTCTCTCTCTCTCTCTTTCTCTCCCTATTCTTTCTCGCTCTTATTCTCTCTGCATGGAGCTCTTTCGCTCTCTCTCTCTCTCTCTCTCTCTCTCTCTCTCTCTCTCTCTCTCTCTCTCTCTCTCTCTCTCTCTCTCTCTCTCTCTCTCTCTCTCTCTCCCTTCCTTCCTCCCTGTTTTATCACCCTAAGGAGATCCCAAGGCTAAGGTACACGAAAGAAAACGTAGAGCGCAGAACGGCGAGGAAAACACCGAAAATGAATGAATGGAAAGGCGACAAAAAGAGCTCGGAATTCCTTCGTCTGACGTAGGCCATTCAAGACAAGTCCGGAAGAACAGCAACGTTCGTGGACCTTGTTGCGGAATGTCAATAATGCAACATGCTTCTGCAACGGCTGAAAGGGGTAAGCCTTGCAATTCGTTGTGCAAGCATAGGATCTGCTGTAAATAGGTATTATTTTCCGACGTGACAATGCTCGTTTTTTTCTTTGTCTTTTTTCTTTCCGTGCTGCTGTTGCAAACTCTGGAGCAATTGCAGGAGTCAGAAATAAAATCTTCCCCGACAAACAGTCCAGGTCTTGGATACATACTGAGTTAAGTAAATGGATAGATAGGCAGACACGATATGAAGATAGATAGACAAATGGACTCTAAAGGTACCTATGAATAGGTTTACTTGTCCGTTTATCTACCTATATGTATGTATATATATATATATATATATATA